>ML780647.1:900899-983900 GCA_009831015.1 Picea engelmannii | reverse complement strand
TGTGATTACATCGCAAAATCGCATATCGCGATTTTGGAGTTTCTGTTGCAGTGTGTTCTTGACATATCAAAGTCCCGATTGCTGATGCCTCTGCTGACATCACACATGATTTGGCACATGTTAAATCTTGCCACATGTCACTCTGATTCATGAATTGTATGTGCCTAAAGTGTTAGATCTGCCTGACACCTGTCATTCCCTGGTTGTGCCACGTGTCCCTGGGTGACATGGTCTACCTTCGTGAGTTGGATCAACGGTCTAGATCACATGTTGATCTGACGATGCAGATTCAGTCGGGAGTTCGCATATCGCGAAATCGGGATTTTCTTTGCATTGTATTCTTTGCATATTGAAACCCCGATCCCCGAAACTCCAATGAAGCCTCCTATCTACAAGTGGATGGTCCCAATCTCTTCTTGATTTAATGACTGCGATCAAATCGCGAAATCACATATTGCGATTTCGAGGTTTTCATTGTCGAGTGAACTGGACATCAAAGTCCCGATCCCCGATTCTCCGATGGAGCCTCCAGGAAGCCACACGTCCACACGAATAGACAGTCCAGATCCCGTCGGGATTTCACCTTGGCTTTAACGGCTGCGATCAGATCGCGAAATCGCATATCGCGATTTCAGGGTTTTCATTGTCATTGTTCACGAGACTCGTGAAACTCCGATTCCCGATTCTCCAATGAGCAAAATCAACGGTCCATATCTCAAGCTTTCTTTTAACGGTTGCGATCAAATCGCGAAATCGCATATCGCGATTTTGGGGTTTTCGTTGTCGAGTGAACTTTGCATATTGAAATCCCGATCCCCAAATCTTCAATGGATTATCTCCCTCGCAACTTCTGTAGATCTGAAGGTTGTCGGCCTTTCGGGAAATTTGGATGGGATCCAACGGTCACTGGATCTCTGTCTTCCTTCTTCTCTATAAACTCTTGCTGCATGCATTTTCTTCAATGTTGTTCCTCCTGATATTTTACGTCCGAATCCCCAAGGGGTTTTATCCTTCTTATCCTGCCATCTCCACTGTTTCCATTAATGACAACAACCATCAACACGTATTCGTTGCTTGTTCAATATTTGCCAACAGATGGGCCCCGTTTGGGTAAGTTGGTACATCAACTTCCCGGGGACGTAACTTTGGCATACGATCTCTATTTGATGCGTTCTATACCTTGTTAGAAAGATCTATCCAAGGACTACAACTATCCATTTTTCTCCCTGTTTTCCCAAAAAATTTCGTTTAAGGCCTCAAAATGGCTCCGAAAGTTCAGGACCCGAAAAAATGCTAAAAATAGTAAACTATGCGGAAACTAAAAAACTGAAAGAAGTAATGGTGGGGGTCCAAGTGGAATAGGTGGGTGGCCACCAATATCCACCTGGATAACATTCTTGTTTTTAGAGGGACTTGGGATGAGCATGTGAGACATGTAAATCAAGTATTGGATACTTTGCAAAGGGAAAATATGTATGTAAAATTTTCTAAATGTGAATTTGGAAAGAGTGCACTTGTGTACTTAGGTCATATTGTAGGAGGAGGAAAATTGAAAATTGACCCTTCTGTTGTCCCAGAGTTTGTACTCAAGGCTTGTAAGTATAAAGTCTAGGCATCCGAAAAGAGGATCTAGGATATAAAGAAGAAGAAAACAACTATTTTAAAAAGGAAAAGGAACTAAGGTTGATTTCTGAGT
Source organism: Picea engelmannii (assembly GCA_009831015.1). NCBI lineage: Eukaryota > Viridiplantae > Streptophyta > Pinopsida > Pinales > Pinaceae > Picea > Picea engelmannii. The sequence goes on along the minus strand of ML780647.1, from coordinate 982,204 downwards.
TGTCGTTGTCTAGCTTCCAATTGTTCCTAGATACTGATGTCCTTCTCAATCACCGCCCATGAGAGTTCAAGTTCAACCCGAGTGGTGACAGTTTTTAAGATGGTATTGAAAAGGTTAAGGAAATACTGGTCTGATCTATAAGACTGGGTTCAATGTTGGGTTGTCTCGTAACTGGTACAGTCATGGAGGGAGAAAGTTTCAAGGACTGATTATTGCTTTTTTTTAGATTGCATGAGAAAATTTCCCGAATTTGGAATTAATAGTGTAGAAAAATCAAAGGTCGTTTCTCGTATCTGAGTTAAAATCAAAACCATGCATGGAATGAAAGAAAACATAAAGTTGTGGAATAATGTGAGGCTTCAATCAAGGAATAATATCACACTATGACATAGACTATGAATAGTCTAAATCATTCACAGGTCTTGTAACTGTTGATAGCCAATACAGAGGAAAAATTGTAAACAATTAGATCACTGAGAAAATTCAATCACCACAACAAAAGTTGTACTAAATTGCATCTGCACATTAATCAAAGATACATAAGAAATCAAGTTAGATATGAAATAATAGAGGAGCACATAACTCAAACTTGATGAGGTCTGGAATCTCTGACTTGCATTTGTATTAATTTTGGAAAAATGAAGAAACTTTCTGCTACAATCGGCCAAAAGAAAAGCCATCCTTTAGTGTATATTTCAAAAATGTATTTATACAAAGAACATCCCCAACCCTAGATGGTTGGTGTCCTCCCAATATCCTAGGTGCTACGGTTATAGAATATGAAATTTGAACCATTTTTCTCGGTTACTTTTTACTTTTGGCCAGTTGTACAAGAACGAGCACAAATGTGTTACTTCAACATTTCTTTGAAACACTTCCTTCACTAGGTCCCGAACATATGACACACCTTTCTGCAAAATGAATCATAACTCTAGAAGGTTCTAATGTATTCCTTGCTTCAAACATATATAATTTCCTTTGAATTTGGGGCAACTTATCTTCAATCTTTCCCTTGCCGAACTTTGTCGACTGCAACTGTAAATTCGGCTTTATTAACCGCTTATCTATTTGGGTGATGTCGAGTTGTTTCAATTGTTAAATCTTGAGTTGGGCTTCACTCCAACTCTCCTTGATATGCAGTTGATGCCTTGCAATATTTATGTGTCCTAATAGCCCAGGACAATCACCTTTATCGATGCCCAGTGTTTTTGTATCCAACTGATCAAACAATTCTTCACATTCTTTCTTGACTTCTCTTTCCATTTTCCTGCTTTCTGAAATATTTATCTCCCATATTTTTAACATGATGTCTCCCCTGATCTATTCTTTGAAAGTCAACTTTGGGATTGTTGGTGCTTCCCCTCTGGCTGAAAACACTACTGCCTTTTGAAAAGCAGCATGAGTTGTTGTGGCCTCTTGTCCATTTAAAACAATGCTATCTAGTGAGTGGCTTATTTCCAGGAAGTAATTTTGGATGGTTTTTATTTTGGAAAACATGTCCTGTTGTTTTGCTTGTAGTTTCTCATGTACCTCTAGTACTTAGGCTTGAAATGATGCTATATTCACAACTTGTCCTTCAATAGACTTCAACTCAGCCTGCAGTCGTCTCACTAACTCTTCTTGTCGAATAACCTGTACCTGACTCTCTTGCATCTGCTTGTTTACTTCATCCAAACTAGACTTCAACAATTGCATTTTTTCTTTATCCATAGTTTGAGCATGTTCAACCCTTTGATTTACCTCATCTCAAATATTATTCTCTGTGTGATTTACTTGGTCCTGCAACTGAGCTATCATTTGATTTTTTGTTTCATCTTTTCTCTGATGGAGTCAACTGAAAACAAATTTGTCATCGCCAAAGATCCCATAGAGCCTGCTACTTCTGTGGTGAAGTCCTCTTCCTCTAGGTTCTTCCCATCTATGAGCACTTTGTGTTTCTTCACTATTATACCTTCTCTCAGTTGCATTTCTTGTTTCACTACGAATTTCCTATTCTTACTGAAAAAGTAATCAGAGGAAGGTATCTCTTCTCAAGAGATGGGAGCAAGGCCGCTTGCATACATGAATTCCAGGTGAGTAGTCCCAAAAGTTGATTGTAAAGGATTCAGTGATGTAATAGGGATACCCAACTCTGTATATTAATTTTCTCCTGTTGTTTTGGGAACATCAGTAGGAATAGTTGATGATAAAGAGGGGATCGTTTGGCTCGACTTTGAATGGGTCTCGGTTTCAGCACTTGTTTCAGACCCTGGATTCTTTGATTGCGAAGCTTATGCTTTTTATGAAGATGTTTCAGTCTTCTCTGGGTTTTCTTCTGCAGTCCCTTTATCAAGAGCTTTTGATCCAAAACCTGGGGGAGTGCTTCCTTGGGCTGGAGAAGAGATGGTTGATCCTCCCTATAGTACCTTTGGCAAACTACTTCACTTGTGCCTTTGGAAAGTCAAAAATCTAGTCTGGAGGTCCGGTGATAATTCCTGAACTTTATCCAGTATTGTTTCATAGGTTCATTATAGAGACTGCCACCTATTGACAATTTGAAACGGATAGTTCGAAAGGAATGTCATTGAAAACTCTCGAATAGGGAAATGCAAAAATATTTTTAATTATCATTAATCCTACTTTAAAGTTATGTTAACCTATGTTGAAGCACTTAATTCTTTCAGGATTTTGTGTTTCGGAGTTTCGAGCATCATGTCCCCAAGAGGTATAACACAAGAAATCTTGAATCACGAAATCATGATGGAGTTTATTTAGGCACTAACCACTTGTATTAACCTTATAATTAATCACAAATTAGGGATTAGTATTTACTTTTCGGGAAAAGGAGTATCGAGACTTTGATAACTTTTGACGCGAGAAACCCTGAATCGCGAAATCGTGATGGGATTTATTAATTGTCAATAAATTTTCAGCTCCTAATTAAGCATGATTAGACCGTAATATTTTGGGGTTTTGGAGATCGCGAAATCAAAGTTTATAGCATGTGAGAATCTTGAATCGTGATATCACGATGGGATTTATTAAAACCTTTTTTTTTTAATAAACGTGGCACTAGTTTTTAACACTTTCACAAATTAGGGAATTGGTGACTTGAGGAGGCATTTGACATTTACTCATTGTATTTTACGAACTATCGACTCCCAAAAATTCAAAAAATATTTCATTTAAGATTTATTTGTTGATAGAAAGTCAACTCCATAATAACCGTTTAGATAAAAGAATGTTCTCTTTAGTCTTAAGTTTAAAAAAGGATAATATTCCAACACCTTCCAAAGTTGATGTAATTGTAAATTGGCCTAAGGAAAAAAGTGCAACTGAAGTTTGAAGCTTCTTAGGTGCAGTCCAATATTGGAGGAGATTCATTCCCAACTTCTCCTTCATAGAAGCTCCTCTACATGCCTTAACTAGTGTGAATAACACTTTTTAGTGGGAAGGAAAGAAACACAAATATTTCAACACTTTGAAGGGAAAGATCAGTACCGCACCAGTATCTTCAAAAACCTTTTGAGATCGAGACAGATTCCAGCAGATACACCATGGGTGTAGTTCTAATGCAATATCGTAATCCTATCTATTACCACTTTGAAACTTTTAACCAAGTTGTTGTTAACTATCCTACACATGATAAAGAGTTTTATGCATTAGTCCAGAGTGTAAAGAAATGGAAGCACTACTTGTTAGGGAAGGAAACAATCATACATACAGATCACCAACCCTTACATTATCTTCAATCATAGACCAAATTGAAACAATCTCGGAACTACAGGTGGATGGGTTTTCTACAACAGTTTCACTTGGTAATCAAGTACAAAAAGGGTACAAGTAACAAGGTAGTTGATATGCTTTCTAGACCTCCTATTGTTGCTTCTATTATTTTTAAGAATGCTTCTTTATCTCATGATAGCTATATATAACAATATGCTGTCTATGAATATTTTAAAGAAGTATATGTGAATCTAACCCTTGGTGAACAGGTAGAGAAGTATTGTCTGCAGGGAAAGTTACTTTACCATCTTAGAAATCTATGTATTCCTATAAGTGAATGAGTCCATGTAATACGAGAAGATCATACTTCTCTTGTGTCTAGTCATTTTGGGGTAGGAAAAACTATGGCTCATTTGCATAGGTTTTGTTACTGGCCTCAGATGAAAGAAATTGTAACTAAATATGTAAAGGGGTGTGTGATGTGTTCTACTTGTAAGCCCACTAATAGAAAACTGGGGCTATACTCACCACTTCCTGTTCCATCCCATCCATGGGAGAGTATATCCATGGATTTTGTAGGGGGTTTACCCATGACCAAAGGGGGCCATGATTATTTGTATGTTGTAGTGGATAGGTTCAACAAGATGTGTATCTTGATGCCTTGTAAAAATCAGATCATTGCTGAGCAGAATGCTAATATCTTCTTCCAGCATTTTTGGGTTCACTTTGGATTACCCACATCTATCATCTCATATCGAGATACTCGATTCCTTGGGGAATTTTGGACTATCTTGTGGAGAATGATGGACACCAAATTGAAGAGGAGCATTTCTTTCCATCCACATACCGACAGACAGACATAGGTGGTAAACCGAACAATGGTACTTTTTCTTTGAGGCTACTGCAGTAAGCATCCCAAGGTATGGGATGAACAGATACCATATGTACAACATGTGTAAAACCGAGATTTACATTCATCCACTTAGAGTTCACCTTATGAGACATGTTTTGGGTACCTGCCAAAGGTTCCTTTGGACTTGATGTATGGGAGATATGTCGATGTAAATGAAGAACGAACAGAGGACAGAGCCCGCAAGTTCATCTAGAGGATTCAACAGATACACTAGGTAGTCAAGGAACAGTTGGAGAAAAGTCAAGAACAATATAAAGCTCAGCATGAAAAGAATAGGGTTGATCATTAGTTCCAAGTTGGATATCGGGTATGGCTTCACATCAACAAGGAGAGATTGAAGGGTGATGGCAAGAAAATCAAGCCCATTCATTATGGACCCTTCACTATATTGGAGAAAAGAGGTACCAATGATTTTCTTCTGGATCTTCCACCTTATATGCAGATTTAATCAGTTGTGAACATTGAGAACTTGAAACTTTTTTAACCTCTCATGATCATGGATCAAGATGAGGAAGTTTCAATACCATCAGTTGATGAGTTTTCACCTGAGTAATTGGATGAGCTACAGGAAGATATCATCCTAGATAGGAGGACGAGTTCTTCACGTAGGGGTGATGTTGATTATCTTTGGGTAGGCTTAAAAGGCACACATCCAAGCAAGGAAAAGTGGATCAAGAAGGACAAAGTGAGGGGACTTTTCCCTCACTTACCAGTTGATTGATGAAATATTTTGGTAGTCCGAAAATCTTTCAGTAGGAAGGCGTGATCCAAAAAGGATCTAGAGAAGGCTAAGAATAACTCAAAACTCACAGAGGAAATGTAGAATGCTCAAAATGGCTCCACCAGATAGAGAAAGGGAAAAAATTCAAAGTTCCCAAAACTCAACAAAAACAATATGATCGTGAAGAGCGCATTGCGGGATTTATAATAGCGCAAGCGGTTTGTTAAATGGAGTTATGGTTTGAAAGATATTCACGGTCAAATTTGCGGTCAAACAGGGCCAGTCAGTAGGGGGACACATCATCATCTGTACTTTTAATATCAGTAGATGACATGGCAGGGTGATATCATCATAATAGATGATAACATCAAAATACCATGTGGCAGCACCAAAGGATGCCATGTGTCACCTGCCAATGGGATTTTCAGGGGTCCATGTGGACTAATAGAAAAGTGCCATGTGGCACCATCCAAGAAGCGCCACCTATCAATACGGAGTGACAAGGAAGCCATGTCAGCATAAAGGTGGGCATTTCAGTGGGCACCACATGGCCCAATCATCAGGTGACACTTGGCAGCCCAAAAATGTCCAATGTTGGCCCATGAACGATTTTTTTTTTTTAAACTATATGGTGGGTCCGCCAAATCTAGTGGACAAAGACAATATTATTAGTCGGTAGAAGTATCGATAGAGGGTATGATATAGTTAGCGGAGAAAATATGTCAATGGATATATATATATATATATATATATATATATATATATATATATATATATATATATATATATATATATACACAAACCAATATCCAAAATAGATTTCGGTGGGTTTGACCTCGAAACCTCCACCTTACCCAACGCCTTTACAACTCTGCCATAACCAACGTGCCACCAATGCCACTTGTTATATCTTCCCATATTCATTATTTAAAAAGTAAAATCTACCCAGAGTCAAGGGGAGGCATGACCGTACTGTACGACTGTGGGCATGAATTACGAGGTAGGGACTATCATAATTGCATGTTGTCGAGGGCACAAAAATCGAGACAAAATTTTTATTGGGTCTAGGAGTGCCATAGTCGAATCGAAGAATTTAAACATTCATTTTTGGGTAATTCGATGCCACAAATTTTGTGGTGATGTATGTTTTCTTATCTAAGCATTGTTTCTGCAACTTGATTTCAGAATGAGGTATATTGATGTATTTTCCAAATTCTATGGCTGAGTTAATGAAAGAGCCTACCCATTTGAGAGAAGGACCTGGAGACGTAGTCCACCAAGGATGAACTCCATTATCAAGTTTTTGTGTTCATATCTGATGCTTATGTCTCTTCATTTCTAAGTTTTCCCTTCTTTAATGGTGCACTTTAATTTATTCTAATTTAATACAATTCTTTATAAGTCACAATGAAAAGATCCCGGATCAATCATTCAAAGAAAAAATTTCATGACTCTTCATAATATATTCAGCCATGCATCCATGGTATGTATTCAATCTTGGCAAGTAAAATTTTTTCCTTACATTTCACTCATTCAGGTGGTCACATCATGCCTTAAGTATACATATACTTATACATCATACATGTGCATCACTTGCACATATAATATCATTCATTCATATCTATTTGGTATTAATATGAGTGTTCATATAAAACAACCTTACAATGTATTAAATCCATGTGTTATCACTCCAAGAAACTCCTTAGGGTTGTAGGCTAAGGATGCTTGGTAACTTAGAAATAATGGTTTTTATGTGTTTGGGACAATGGGGTCTTTAATGATCTATGCAAGAAACAACTCATTACACATAAAATATACAGTTCTTTCAGGAAACAGTAATCAGATCAAGTAATTGAAAAGAGGGGATGGAGAACACTATTCTTGATTGCCAATACAAGTGAATGTAGGGCTTAATACAAGACAGAGGGAAATCCTTTAATTTCAAGTCTATGAGCTCAATAAAGAGATAACAGTCTTCATGAACTAAAATAAACTGAAACAAAGTACAGAAAAGGAGAGATGGACAATTCTGATATTGAAAACGAAAGGAAACTGAACTTTATTTCTGCAAAAAGAGTCTATACAGTAGTATAAAATATCTCCTAGTTTGAACCCTTGTCTCTTAGCAAAAATATGCATTTATAGCCTCTTGCAATCAGTTTTACAGATCCTAAAAACATGGATCTGTGTTTAAAAATAGAAATTCAAATGTAACTAAACAACTTGATAATAAAGATTTAACAACTAAACTATCAATCGGATTGTCTCCAATCTCAAAAATTCACCATCTATATCCTTCAGCTCCTAGAATCTGCAATGTAATGAAACATGGAAGGACACCTGTCTTGACAGATGCATTTCTTCAACGTTCATAGTCGATCTTTGAGGAAAATTGTTTTGCATGTGGTTCCCAAAATTCTCTCGAACCTCTGATGTTGAGTCCTTTGCATGCGATCTGATATCCCCTTGATACTCTGGAACCTCTTTATAATCTATAAAAATTGACCTGTTCTGTCCTTGGCTTCCAAAAACGCTTTTCCTGCTTTCAACAGTTAACTCATTTTATATTTTGCTGGTTAGCTGGTGAAAGCGCTGCCTTTCACCAGCTAATGGGTCATAAAATATCGCTTTGTGCTGGTGAAATCCCTGCCTGCGCCCAAAATGATTTTTCACCTTCAAAATTGTGATTCCATCAAAACTCAATGTGTCTCTGATTTCTCACCTTGCATATTAATAGTGACTTGAGCAAGTACTTTCAAATATGGGTGAGACCTTTGCTTTTGTTTTTGCTTCAATCTTCTGATCTTCCTTTTAAGGTGCTTTGCAAGCCACCATAGGCTATTGTAATCTTTGGTGATCTTATGTTTTCTTTTCTTCTCCTTAACACTTTCCCGAGCCAGTCTCTCAAATGCAGCGTTGGTTTTTGCGAAGTTATCAGACAACTTCTTGTACCTTTCTTTGATTACCCGTTCCAAGACCTCTTGCTGAGCGATTACCTCTTTCAGATGCTTGATTTTCTGAGTTTTCTTTGACTTAGAGCTCTTTGATGTTTGTCCTTCCTCTGTATGAGTGAAGGTTTCATAATTCTGTGCAAACTCAGTTGACTGTTCAAGACTCTTGATGATAGGGATCTCATCTTCTTGTTCTGGTTCTGAGTCTGTGTAGGGAAGATTTAATATGTTTGTTCTCTTCTCTGTAGGCTACTCTGTAGGCTTCTTTATGGGCTGTTCTATAGTGGTTTCAAATTTCAACCTTTTCTTTGACCTGTGGGATTTCACTCCAGATATTCTATCTTCTGGAGGTCCTGGCAGGGTCCTCGTCTTCCTTAAATTGCTTTAAGGAGTCAACTGTTTCTTTACACATTTCCCCTGTTCATTTTCGGGTTGAGTCTATGTTTCAAATCCCTCCCAAAATAGGAAATGTTGCCAGCTCCTTCCCTGTTGTCTTAATTTCTCCAGAATGATCAATTTGATAAGGCCAATGTGGCACAGAGTATTCTTCATGCTCAGGGGTTGAGCCCTGATCTTCTTGCAAACTTTAGTTAAACTCTTATGTAGGAAAAAAGGTAAATTGAGGAGAGTTTTACTTGTAAAATGGTCTAGGAGCTTAAAATGATACATCATGAGTTTGTCATACCTGCCCTCTGAGGTAATGTAGAGTTGGATTCCCTTAAATAACTCCTACCACTCCTCTTCTAGATAGGAAACCCGCATGCTCTTTTTCCATGCATTGTGCCTGAACTCTTCCTTCAAATAGGCTCTGAAATTTAAGCTTTTGGTGGAAATGGTTTTGAACCAACTCTGGCCCGATCTTGGTAGGCTGGTTGCTGCAACAATGGCAACTTTATCTACTTTGATTTCCAAGGACCCAACACGAGCCTTATTCCCATCAAAAGTTTTGGCAAAAGCCTCTGTTGTCGACTGGTGACAACCGTTCTGCAGTCTCTCAACAAATTCAATGCAACCTGCGTTTGAGAAGTGCTTCTGTACTTTTGGATGCGTCTATAAGAAAGATAGGCTATATAAATCTCTTCTTAATAAAGACCCACTACGTCTCCTTGCCATTCTGCAACCTAAAATTCCAAACGATTCTGCACACACAATACAACAAACTATTATTCGGGCTGAAGTCTTGCGCTGTTGAAAGCCCTTGGGAGTCAGATCTGTATTTCAAATTTAAAAACTTAGCATACATTGGAGAGTTATGCGTGTAGGAGAAGTGATAAAATGATTTGTTGTTGTCATCCAGGTAGTACAGCCTCTGTACCTGCATTAATGGATTCGAATTTGCCATTTTCGGCGTCATGAGTGTGCAACGTGCATCACTGAACAAGATCCATTTTGTAATCCTATTTTGACGTGAAAACCCTAGCCTCTATCATTACCCACTTTCACCAACGCATCATTTTGGATTTGCATGACGTGGGATGATCGTATCATCATTTGATTTTTGAAACGTGGATAAGCGCATGTGATTCCCACTTTCTCCATCCAACAGCCCGTGGAAAATGCCCCTTAGCTGTTGAAACTTACCGCTTTCACTAGCACACAATCCTGCAAGAACTGCTCCTTAGCTACTAAAACTCATCACTTTCACCAGCGCGCCACCTTGTGAGAACTTATCCTTAGCTGTTGAAAGTCTTCACTTTCACTAGTGCACAACCCGCGACAATGCTTCTTTGGATGTTTTGAAAATCAACACTTTCACCAGCGCACGGACCTATGAGAGATGCTCCTAAGATGTTGAAAGTCGCCACTTTCACCATCTAACACTCATATTTTAAAACACACGTTAGCTGTTGAAAGAAATTATGAAAATTTTAAAGAGAAGACCTTTATGGGTCATCTTATTTCCAAGACAAAAACCAAAACCTAAGTTTTGCAGCTAGAAAAAATCAAAACTAAATTTGAGAAAACTACCAATAGCCATGCTATCCACCACAAAATGAAACTATAGGAACAGGTTCATTTTGGGAGCTAACATTTGGCTCCAATTGGGATGGGCATCTCCCTGTGAGGTGACCAAGAACCTAGCTAGAATCAGTAGCCTTATTACAATTTAAAACAGAAATTTGAAAAATATATTTTCTAGTACCATTGGGCATGGAGTTATTGAAATGACAGAAATAAAGAAAAAGGAACTGAAAAAATACTATGTACAAGTAGAACAGGGCTTCAAAGGAAGCCTTATGAAAAATAGATCTTCAGGAAGGGCTCGTTGAAAGGGCCACCTGCTACTGCCTCGCCTGAAAGAGTTTGGAGAACAAAGGTGTTGTTCTGCTGCACCGCTGTTATGACAAAAGGACCTATCCAGAGAGCCTCAAATTTGTCGTGTTTCCCTTTCTCCTACCTTGTTGCATCCCACTTTAAGACTAAATCCCCTGTTTTGAAGACATTTTATTTGACTTTCTTGTCGAAAGTTTCTTTGATTCTTTCTTGATGCAATTCTATTTTTTCCAAGCGCTGCTCTCTAACTTATTGTAGTTCCACCAAATTATGAATTCTCTGGGTCAAATCACTTGGTTCATAATTAGTTTCTTGTAAGAACTTTGCAACCGGAAATGCAAGTTGCACAGGAAATATGGCTTCAGTACCATATACCAACTTGAAAGGAGATGTGCCAATTTATTTCTTACATGTATCCCTGTCAATCCACAAAGAAAACATCAGTTTGGAATCCCAACCTCTGGCATTTTGTTCAAACAGCTTCTTTATAATTCTGACTAAACTCTTATTGGATGACTTAGCTAAGCCATTCCCTTGTGGATAGTAAGCTGTGGAATGTACCAGCTAAATTCCCAGCTCTTCACACAATTTCACCAAGTGTTTATCTTTGAATGCAGCAGCGTTATCAATGACTATTCTCTTTGGGAATCCAAATCTGGAAAATATGTTTTCTTGTAGAAAATTTATGATGATAGTCTGATTGGCGTTCCGGGTGGGAATAGCCTCAATCCACTTTGTAAAGTAATCGGTGGAAACCAGGATCCACCGATGATGACCACTAGAGCGTGGATGAATTTCACCTATGAATTCCAGGCCCCACTATTGGAAAGGCCCCATGACCACTATAGGTTTGAGGGGAAGAGACTTCATTTGTTGTTTACCTTCAAACCTCTGACATTTGTCACATGTTTTCACAAACTCATACACATCTGAAAATAAGGATGGCCAGTAGTAACCAGATCTTAAGATTTTGTGTGTGGTGGTTTTCCAATAGTGATGTCCCCCGCATTCACTATTATGAAATTCAATCATGAACTTAGATACCTCTTCTTGGTTTACGCACCTCAACAATAAACCTATGGAATTTTTCCAGAACAACAAGTTGTCATTGATGCAGAAATTTATAGCTTTGAGCTTCAAAGCCTTTCTTTGAGTCTTTGTCAAATATGATGGGACTGATAAAGTCTGCAGAAATTGAATAATATGACTGTACCATTTGCAATCGGATAAGTGAGCTGAGACTTGAATTTTCTCACCTTCTTTATCCTCTGAAGACTGAACATTTTCTGCATTAATGCTCACCAAATTTATTTTGAGTAGCCTACAATTTTCCTCTGCCAGAAGTTTGGCAAGGCCCTGACCCTTCACAAGTTTTGTTGGTTTGATTTCAACATCGAATTCAATCAACCTTGCTATCCACTTACTCCTTTTGCCATCTATGTCAAGTTGGACAAGCACATCTTTAATTGAACTGGAGGGAACAAAAGCTATTACCTTTGCCTGAAGAATGTAGACTCTGAAAGCTTTCAATGACTTGACAAGTGCATAAGCTTGTTTCTCCAACAATTCATAATTTACCTCTACGTCCCTCAAGACCTTACTGAAGAAGGCAATTGGCTGCTCCTGATCATCAACATTTTTCTGCAAGAGTACTGCTACAATTGTATCACTTGAAGCAAATGAAAAAATGTAAAATACTTTGGAGAAATCGGGGCTGATCAAAACAGGGTCTATTGTGATGGCTTCCTTGATGGCATTGAATGAATGTCTGGCTTCTTCAGTCCATTTTACCTCAGATTCTTTTCTCAACATAGCAGTGATATGCTTTGTGAGTTCAGAAAAATTTACTATAAACCTTCTAATAAATTTTATAGTCCCAAGGAAAGACTACATGTCCTTCTTTGATCTAGGAAGAGACATATTTTTGATTCCTTCTACCCTCTTTGGGTCAATTTTAACCCCATCAGCTGAAACAATATGCCCAAGTAATTTCCCTTCCTTAAGTGCAAAATTTGATTTTTTTGGATTAAGAGAAATGCCATACCTTCGACATTTCAGAAATGTCCTTTTTAAGTGCTGCAAATGAAGTTCATGGATGCTTGAGAAAACAGTGATATCATCGAGATAAATCAGGAAAAATTTATTTTTCTCTCCAACGAAAGAAATTTCCATGGCCCTCTGGAATGTCGCTCCTTCATTCATCAATCCAAAGGGCATTTTCTCGTACATAAATGTACCCCATGGAGTGGTAAAAGAAGTATTTTCTTCATCGTCCGGATGGACAACAATCTGGTTGTATCCGGAAAACCCATCAATAAAAGACATCACCTTTGATCCTGACACCTTCTGCAGAATATGCTCCATTTTAGGCAGAGGGTAGTTATCTTTCCTAGAGCACTTATTCAAATTTCTGAAGTTGACGCAGAGTCTGATCTCCCCATTCTTCTTCCTGACCAGTATGATATTCACAATCCATTCTAAATACGTGAGGGGAATGATAATGCGAGCATCCAATAGTTTTTTAATTTTCCTTTCCATTGTAGGAAGCAACAAAGGGTTGAAGGATCTAAGCTTCTGCCTGAATGGTTTGGTGTCTTTATTCAAGGGAATCTTATGCTGAATCACCTCTGTGTCAAAATTCTTCAAGGCATCATACTGCCAAGCGAAGATGTCTGCAAACTCCTTTAGCAATTCTCCATAATCAACCCTTTGTTTTTCAGTCAAATGCGAGGCTAAGTTGACATGTTTAGGATCTTTCTCACTAGCCACATTATACTGCAAAACTTCTGAATCTTTTTCCACACTTTTCAATTTGATAGCCACATCGTTGTTATCGAACAGTCATTCCAACGTGACTAAACCTTTAGGAATTATGTTGGTAGACAGCTGAACTATTTCATGTGCTGCGATTTTTATTTTAAACTTTGGCTCCTCAACTTCATGGTCATGTTCATTCTCCTGATCAATCTACAGATCTGCAAACTCATCTATCACTGCAAGGAATCTAGTGAGTTCAACATCGTCTTCAAAAACCTTCCAAAATTTTACATTATCAGGGAGAGAGGGCCTATATTTAACTTGAATTTCATAATTTAATTTATGAGGTAGAGGGGGTATGAATGCACAAGCGGACGCAGCCAATGAATCAACCAATTTATTCATTGCTCTAGGTACATATGTAATTTTAAAATCTGCAAAATCACAAATTTCCTTCAACACCTCATCTTTGTATGCCTTCAGCCTGACATGCTTTGCTTGAAAGGACTTATTCACCTGTTGGATGATCAAATCTGCATCTCCAAACACCTACAATTTTTTAATGCTTCTCTCTTTGGCTGCATTCATCCCCAAAAGTAGTGCCTCATACTTAGCAATGTTATTAGTCACTTTAAAATCGAGTTTAAGGGACAAATGAGAAGTTTTCTTAGAAGGAGAAATGAATACCACTCCTGCTCCAGCTGACTCCTTAGTGCAAGCTCCGTCAAAGAACATGGTCCAAAGATCATCTTCTATTGTTTCTGTGGGCTGAAATGTGATCTGTTATGTGGGCTTTCTGAGTAGTAATGTATCAGGCAGTGAATCATCAATTTGCAGAATACAAGATCCCATACCTGTGTCAATCGAATAGATAGGATGATTGGATGGATTTTTCTCATCACTGATTACATATGCTAACTAGGATTCCCTGCATAGCCTTCTGTTCACCCCTCCAAAAACAGGGATAGTAGCGTAGGAGAGATCCATTTGAAGAGTGCCACCTAGTCTCTTCATCCATGATCTTGATAGTAGACATCCAAATTTAGGAGGTATGTCGGCCACCACTATATCCATCACCATAGTCTTCATTGATGCTTGGGTTAAGGTTACAGCCAAATCCTTAATCATCCCAAGACATTTGAATTTTCAAGAATCAAAAGATAAAAGGTCATGATAAGACTTGGTTATCTCTAGCCCAAGCTCATCCATGACTTCCTTTGGCATCAAATTGTGCGAAGCACCGGAGTCCAACAAACAGTTATGTAGTGTTTTTTCATGAATATTTAAAGAGATTTAAAAGGGAGGACAACTTTCATCTCTGTCTTATATCATTTGGCCCAGAGTAATGGTTGGATTATCATCATATATGTTGAGGATATCAGCAGAAAGGGATACAGATTGGGGATCTAGAGTTTTGAGGATATCCCTTTTGAACATTTCATTTTTCATCAGCTCGACTAGAGGAATAGGAATCTTAATTTTTTGTATTTCAGCCTCAAAATTAAAAGAATATGGAACTTTATCAGCAGTTTTATCAGAAACCTTTACCTGATTTGAAGGGGCTTCCTGATTTCTTTGTTGTTCAATGGGAGGCTGGCTCTCTGGAGTTTGATGCTTGACAGGGGCAACGGTCTTCTTGGGAGGAGCTGATGCTTTCACTTTTGAAGAATTTGCTTGCTGATCCTCTGATGTCTGATCTTTTTACTTAACAGGGGTTGTGCTCTTTTCAGGAGAGGCTGATGCATCTTGTTGAGTAGTATTAGATTTGGATCGGAGATTATATCTATTCTTATCTTCTATTGTGAAAATTCCATCACCCATAAGATCATCTTCTGTCTGTTCTATCGTCAATGATTCCTCATAGTCCTGTCGTGTTAGATAATATTTCCCTATATCTTCTCCAACACAATGAATGTCACCTTCACCATCTTCTTGATCTTCACTATTGTCTTCGTCCATCACAAAATTTTGAAGAGGGACCTTTATCCTCTGATCTTCGGTAGAATTATTTTCTCTTTGCAAGATCTGAGTTGGCTGATTATTTCTTCTGAAGTTATTTGGATTTAGATTCGGATTTCTACCTGCTGAATCATAAGTGCCTCTTCCCTTCATAGGCTGTTTATTTTCAATATTGAGCTTAGATATCTCAGAGGTTAGAGACTCTAGCATCTTGGCCATTTTATCAAGTTTTGGATCAGAATTTGATGAAGATGAAGCCTCATTCTTTGGTCTTCTCCTATTAGAATCTCCCTTCCTCTTTTGGGAGGCCAGAATATTAGATTCCACCTCAAGGGAAACATCTTGCATGAGAGATAATGTTGGTGACCTCCTTTCTCTCAACAGTAAACAAAAATCTGAATCAAAAGCATCAGAATGTGTGATCTTGGCAGAAGCATTTGACGGTTTTATCTCAGCTGGTATTTTGCCATACATCTGGTTAAACCTCTTAGTGAAGTCAGAGACTGACTCACTACTTTGTTTCATCAAGTTTCCGAATTCTGTGATGTAGTAGACAAAATCTCTTCTATCACCCCAATGTTTCAGAAATGTCTCATCCAATTGCTCGATTCCATCAATGGAACTAGCAGGGAGTTCTTTGAACCATTTCCTAGCATGGCCATCTAGGCTTTGGACAAAGACTCGTGTCCAAACATCTTCTTCTTCAATATTGAGGTTCTCTGCATAACTGTAAAAAGCCTCAATATGTTCTTCAACAGACACATCGCCTTTGCCTATGAATTTAGGCATATATTTCTGATAGTCTCCCATTGGCGTGGCTTCTACTGGGTTTGGCAATATGAGTGGTGCATACCTAGCAGCTAGGATTTGTTGCATCTTAGTCAATGGAGGTGGTGCAGCCATGACTATTAGAGGTGGGGAAAATGATAGTTTCTTCTTCAAGTCTTCAACACTGGAGGAATGTGAAAGAGGTGAATATTCTAATGGAAAAGAGGTTTGATAAGAGGCTCTGTAAAAATTTGCAAGCTGTCCAGCTAAATTTTCTTCACCCTTAGCAGATAGCTCTTGGAGGAGATGTTCAACAACAAGGAGGCTAGTATAAATGTTCAAGTGATCTTCTTGTTGTTGAGAGTGGAAAGACTCAAGGGAAGAAGAATTGTGGCTTCTTTATAAAATCTTAGATGTTTTTTCAATCAAATTATAGTCTATCAATTTATCATCACTAGGATTTTTCTGTTGATCAAAAAGAATTTGTTCTTCTATAGTATTTACAACTGTTTTTTCATTAGTGTTCTTTGAAAAGAACTCAATTTTTTCTATAGTAGATTTTTTAGAACTGAGAAGAGGATTGCCTTTTGTATCTGATCTTGAAGTTTGACCTTGAATCGTCTTTCCCTTTCTGAGAATTAATTTTGGATTGGACACTGGTGTGATCGATGATTCTTGAGGATTCGCCCTAGTACTAATCCTCTTAGGAGCCAAGATGAACTTGTGGAGTCGCCAGATAGATGATTACAACCAACTGAAAATGTCTAATCTTTGTCTATCATCAAATATCAGCTCTGTGTCATATCCCAGGAGAGAAGAGCTTGAATTTCGACTCCCCGGCAACGACGCCAATTTGTTATCACTCCAAGAAACTCCTTAGGGTTGTAGGCTAAGGGTGCTTGGTAACTTAGAAATAATGGTTTTTATGTGTTTGGGACAATGGGGTCTTTAATGATCTATGCAAGAAACAACTCATTACACATAAAAGATACAGTTCTTTCAAGAAACAATAATCAGATCAAGTAATTGAAAAGAGGGGATGGAGAACACTATTCTTGATTACCAATACAAGTGAATGTAGGGCTTAATACAAGACAAAGAGAAATCCTTTAATTTTAAGTCTATGAGCTCAATAAAGAGATAACAGTCTTCATGAACTAAAATAAACTGAAACAAAGTACAGAAAAGGAGAGATGGACAATTTTGATATTGAAAACGAAAGGAAACTGAACTTTATTTCTGCAAAAAGAGTCTATACAGTAGTATAAAATATCTCCCAGTTTGAACCCTTGTCTCTTAGCAAAAATAGGCATTTATAGCCTCTTACAATCAATTTTACAGATCCTAAAAACATGGATCTGTGTTTAAAAATAGCAATTCAAATGTAACTAAACAACTTGATAATAAAGATTTAACAACCAAACTATCAATCAGATTGTCTCCAATCTCAAAAATTCGACATCTATATCCTTCAGCTCCTAGAATATGCAATGTAATGAAACATGGAAGGACACTTGTCTTGACAGGTGGATTTCTTCAACGTTCATAGTCGATCTTTGAGAAAAATTGTTTTGCATGTGGTTCCCAAAATTCTCTCAAACCTCTGATGTTGAGTCCTTTGCATGTGATCTGATATCCCCTTGATACTCTGGAACCTCTTTATAATCTGTAAAAATTGACTTGTTCTGTCCTTGGCTTCCAAAAACTCTTTTCCTGCTTTCAACAGCTAACTCATTTTATATTTCGCTGGTTTGCTGGTGAAAGCACTGCCTTTCACCAACTAATGGGTCATAAAATATTCCTTTGCACTGGTGAAATCCCTGCCTGTGCCCAAAATGAGTTTTCACCTTCAAAATTGTGATTCCATCAAAGTTCAATGTGTCTCTGATTTCTCACCTTGCATATTAACATTGACTTGAGCAAGTACTTTCAAATCTAGGTGAGACCTTTTCTTTTGTTTTTTCTTCAATCTTCTGATCTTCCTTTTAAGGCGCTTTGCAAGCCACCATAGGCTATTGTAATCTTTGGTGATATTTTGTTTTCTTTTCTTCTCCTTAACACTTTCCTGAGCCAGTCTCTCAAACGCAGTGTTGGTTTTTGCAAAGTTATAAGACAACTTATTGTACCTTTCCTTGATTACCCGTTCCAAGACCTCTTGTTGAGCGATTACCTCTTTCAGATGCTTGATTTTCTAAGTTTTCTTTGACTTAGAGCTATTTGACGTTTGTCCTTCCTTTGTATGAGTGAAGGTCTCATAATTCTATGCAAACTCAGTTGACTGTTCAAGACTCTTGATGACAGGGCTCTCATCTTCTTGTTCTGGTTCTGAGTCTGTGTAGGGCAGATTTAATATGTTTGTTCTCTTTTCTATAGGCTGCTATGTAGGTTGCTATGTGGGTTGTTCTATAGTGGTTTCAAAGTTCAACCTTTTCTTTGACCTGTGGGATTTCACTCCAGAGATTCTATCTTCTGGAGGTCCTAGCAGGGTCCTCCTCTTCCTCGAATTGCTTTGAGGAGTCAACTGTTTCTTTACACCTTTCCCCTGTTCATTTTTGGGTTGAGTCTGTGTTTCAAAGCCCTCCCAAAATAGGAAATGATGCCAGCTCCTTCCCTATTGTCTTAATTTCTCTAGAATGATCAATTTGATAAGGATAAAGTGGCACAGAGTATTCTTCATGCTCATGGGTTGAGCCCTGATCTTCTTGCAAACTTTAGTTAAACTCTTATGTAGGAAAAAAGGTAAATTGAGGAGAGTTTTACTTGTGAAATGGTCTAGGAGATTAAAATGATACATCATGAGTTTGTCATACCTTCCCTCCAAGGTAATGTAGAGTTGGATGCCCTTAAACATCTCCTGCCACTCCTCTTCTAGATAGGAAAATGGCATGCTCTTTTTCCATGCATTGTGGCTGAACTCTTCCTTCAAATAGGCTCTGAAATTTAAGTTTTTGGTGGTAGTGGTTTTGAACCAACTCTGGCCCGATCTTGGTAGGCTGGTTGCTGCAACAATGGCAGCTTCATCTACCATGATTTCCAAGGACCCAACATGAGCCTTATTCCCATCAATTTTTTTGGCAAAAGCCTCTGCTGTCGACTGGTGACAACCGTTCTGCAGTCTCTCAACAAATTCAATGCAAACTGCGTTTGAGAAGTGCTTCTATACTTCTGGATGTGTTTGTAAGAAAGATAGGCTATCTAACTCTCTTCTTAATAAAGACCCACTGCGTCTCCTCACCATTCTGCAACCTAAAATTCCATTGATTCTGCACACACAATACATCAAACTGCTATTCGGGCTGAAGTCTTGTGTTGTTGAAAGCACTCGAGAGTCGGCTCTGTCTTTCAAATTTAGAAACCTAGCATACATTGGAGAGTTATGCATGTAGGAGAAGTGATAAATCGATTTGATGTTGTCATCCAGGTAGTACAACCTCTGTACTTGCGTTAATGGATTTGAATTTGCCATTTTTGGCGCCATGAGTGTGCAGCGTGTGTCACTGAACAAGATCTGCTTCGTAATCCTATTTTGACGTGAAAACCCGAGCCTCTATCATTACCCACTTTCACCAGCACATCATTTTGGATTTGCATGACGTGGGATGATCGTATCATCATTTGATTTTTGAAACGTGGATAAGCGCACGTGATTCCCGCTTTCTCCGGCCAACAGCCCATGGAAAACGCCCCTCATCTATTGAAACTTACCGCTTTCACCAACGCACAATATTGCAAGAACTACTCCTTAGCTATTGAAACTCATCTCTTTCACCAGCGCGCCACCTTGTGAGAACTGATCCTTAGCTGTTGAAAGTCTTCACTTTCACTAGCGCACAATCCGCGACAATGCTTCTTTGGATGTTTTGAAAATCAACACTTTCACTAGGGCACGGACCTATGAGAGATGCTCCTAAGATGTTGAAAGTTGCCACTTTCACCAGCTAACACTCATCTTTTAAATACACATTAGCTGTTGAAAGAAATTTATGAAAATTTTAAAGAGAAGACCTTTATGGGTCATCTTATTTCCAAGACAAAAACCAAAACCTAAGTTTTGCAGGTAGAAAAACTCAAAACTAAATTTGAGAAAACTACCAATAGCCATGCTACCCACCACAAAATGCAACTATAGGAACGGTTCATTTTGGGAGATAACACCATGCACTCAAGTATATACAAACATAGATAAAAATTCATCACACAAGCTCATTTCTTGCACATTTTCCATGTCATTAATACACATGGACATGTCAGACTTCCAGATCCTTCTCCCAAGGATATTATTGCCATTCTTATGAAAAGTCTCATAGAAATAATCAACATTGATCTTCCCTCTTTGTTGAGAGATTTCCATCATTCAGATGATATCCACATGGCAAGTTTAACAGACATAATCAAAACTATGTCCCCCTTTCTATATGACAACAACTAGAAAGAAGGCATTATTTCCTAAACTACTATAAAATTATTCAACAACCTAGAAATATCATTTGGGAAATTTCAACAGTTCCCAAGGCAACAAGACAACTTATCAAGCTTCTTTTTCATGCCTCAAACCATTTTTTTTGTTTAACAGACCTTTTTATCAAGGGAATCCTTTTCTAGTTTCCATATCACTACTTCTTGAGCATACCAAGTCAAACTTATATGGATACCATCCATATCTAGATATCAACCTGACCCATTGGTCATCTAAAAGTGCCCCAACAATTCCTTTACCACATTCAGGATCAATATTTCATTAACCATTTTACCTCATTCTCATGAGGTAATATGTAATCAATGTCATCAACATTTTACTTATGCTTCTATAGTCATATCATCACTAACCATATGATATATGTTCTCACCTTATTTTATATCCAATGACAGACCATAATAAGTGTGTGTGTGTGTGTGTGTGTGTGTGTGTGTGTGCTCAATCTTTGCCATATATATTTTGGCATATGCTCGTGCACCAAGCAATTCCCTTGTGCCTACAACACAAATGCATTCCACTTGCTTATCTCTTGCATAAACACATCCTTAAGTTATTAGGGATACACACTCCCTTAGCACAACCATGAGCTTTTGAACTTGCTCATGTCACTTCTCTGCTTCTTCCATGAGGTTTATTCTCAGTCCACATGGATCCATTTTACTTGTTTAACTAGTTTATTCCAACAAAAAATTTCATTCATTATGGGTCAAGTAAATTGACCTTACAAATTCCCATCAATCCCCTAGTCATGAGGGGTTATACATACAGGATTTAATCTCTTTTATTAAAGAAACAATTTATTATTGCCAAGGATCCTATCACTTCATGTTAAATTCCTTTAACCACTTTCAGAGAAGGCTATTTTTGGGTGCAGTGCTATGAAATGATGAGAAAACAGTATGCAAGAAGGAAACAAAATTAGTGCACCGGGAATGAAGGAAAAACAATGCAGACTCAAAGAAAGGAACGAAGACCAACCACACAAAGGAAGTTACTATGTGTACAAGCCTAATCCTCTTAGGGTTATGGTTTTGGTAGTTAATGTAATGGGTTTAAAACACTTTTTGTAATATAAATATGATGTATGAGGTAGATAGGAGGTAGGATTGTCAAATAATTTATGTGTGTTGAGAATCCATTTTGAGAACCTTTTTGAGTTTCAGTCGCAGTCATTATTTTTTGGTTGGGGGTTGTGGAGCTCAGATGGAGTCATTTTTGGAGAGTTACGGATTGTAATTGAGGTTCAGGTTGCAAGTTGTGGAGCTTAGTGCAACATTGGCCAGCCTCACGGAGCATGAAAAACGTTTGATGTAATGCACACATTGCCCTATTTTACTGGATATGAATAAAGAAGAAATATCTTTATGGATGTAGCTCGAGGGGTGAACCATGATAAAAAATGGTTTCTTTGTGTGTATTTATCTTATGTGTTTATTTTATATGAATTATGATGAATGAATATGTTTACAATGTGCACTAGAGTAGATATGTTGTTCTATGAAGAATGAATGTTAAGGGTTACATGATTGGTAAATATGAATAATGGTATGGTAGATTGAATGTTGAAGTAGAAGTATAAGTATGCCTAACATTCCCACGAGTTCCATCCCTTCCATGATTGCAGACACTTGGGTCATGCAATCACCCATAAGCCATCTCAGGTGAGACTGCATTGTGCACTCTTTGTGCAGTGTTGCCTTATGGTTTACTAGAGGGGACGATGGTTTCTAGGGTTTTGTTGGAGAACTAAGGTAGAACCTGGGTTAGCCCATACATCCAACAAATGGTTATGTTTCTTGTTGGAACTCAGAAGATCATATTGGATGGGATTTGATGAAGAACATGTAGTGGTAAAAGGGGATTTTTAGGCCATGGAACCCTACAAAGAAATAAATTGAAATATGGTTGGAGATAAATCATCTCGAGTTTTTGCAGAAAGACAATAGAAGACCCAGGTATACACCATGCCAATATATGCATAGGTATGTGTTTACTGATTTGCATGAGGCATATTTATGTTATTTTCTAGAATTAATACATGAGTGGATATTGCAGTTGAAGGATACTCATCCAACTAATCATATAAGGCCAGTAGAGTGGACAAATAATAATATTTCATGATTGGAAAGGGCCAATAATAAGTTCATCACAATGAATTTTTGGTTAGATAGTATTTTTGCAGAGTTTATTATTGAGTTTGCAGTTGATACTCTGAAGTCATACACTGCTACAAAGAATTATTTTCTAAAGGAACCAAGAGGAAGGTACATTTTATCACTTTACATGCCAATCAATATATTATTTCATGATAAAGGAGTGATGAAAATGGCATCAGAAAACTAAATCACTCTACGTGCAAGGGGGAGCTGGGGGAAGCACTAAGGAAGATCTGAGATATGGAGAGGGATCTAGATGGAGGCCAGAAGAAGGAAGAAATGGACCCTATTATGATGGATGAGGAACAGACCAAGGAGATAATATAAAGAGAGAGAGTGATGCACAACATAATACCTGACCCGTATAATATCAATAGGAAAAACAGGGCAGTAGTCTAGCGGGAGGGCTTGGACAATGATGAGGAAGAGATAGAGGATATTTGTGCAACAGGGTAGATTGAGGAAATATTGCATTCCATATATGAGAGGAAAACCAAAGGTTAGGGGTTTGGTGTAGAAGAAGGCTCTCCATTCCATATATGAATTAGTGTGGAACCCACAACCCCATGTGTTACTAAGACATTTGAAGAAGCATAAACATTCAAACAACAAGTGATTAGTGGTAGAAGGATTTTAGTAGGATGTGGGTCCAGTGGAAGTTCAAGAAGAAGTATAAGTTCAAAAAACAACATTCAATTATCTAAACCCTGCAGAGGTGGTAGTACAACAAACTTCATAATGGCAGGATTATATCCAACTATTAGTTTACCTGATTTCTGGGGAGAAGGATCAGAGGACCCTAAGAAGAATTTGTTTATTTGTGAGAATATTTGGGAAGCCAGGAATATTATAGATGAATATACAAAAGTGGTGCATTTGGGGATCACATTCAGAGACCATGCACTAAATTGATATATGGGTCTTGCAGTCAACAGTCCACAAGGAGCACCCACAACTATCACAGACATGGAGAAGGCATTGATCAATGAATTCCAGTGACCTAGTTTAGAGGATCAGTTCATGAACAAAATGACATAGATCAAACAAAATCCAGGTGAGTCAGTATGGGAGGTTGATCAGAAGTTCAAAAGAATAAAAGGTAAGTTGAAGTATCATATTACAGATACGAAGCAAAAACATTTATTTGTTAACTCTTTATTTGCACATTTGAAGTATCCCTTGAGGAAACAAAATTTTCCAAATCAGGTTGAGGCCTTACAAGAAGCCTTGCAATTAGAATAAAATAAGTATAAGCATACAGATCCAACTGTGGAAGAGCTAAGAGAAGATCTGAAAAACCAGACATTCTAGTTAAATCAGAATAAAGGGAAGGAAAAAAAGGAAGATGTTTGGTGCACACTTTGCAAAACAAAAGGTCATCATAAGAATGAGTGCCCAACCTTTGTGCAGTACTTGGGGATAGGAATTTCGAATCCTTTACCCCCAAGAGGACCAGGGTGTGAGATATGTAAAACACATGGAGATGATCCTAATAATTGTCCCATGATGCAAAAGTATCAAATAGTACCAAAGAGAACATTTTATAATTTTTGTATGTCAGTTGGACATGAAGAAAAGGATTATAGAACCTCAGAGATAATGAAGGAGAGGACATCAAATAATTATAGGGTGAAAATTGAATTAATGACAACACAACCTATGCAGTAGCCGCAGTATAACAATGTGCAACAATTTTCAACTCCACTGCAGTAACGTGAAACAATTTGGAGCACCACCAGAGTATAACAATGTGAAGCAGTTTGAAACACCACCATAGTTGTTATCAGGCTAATTTTTAAGTGTGGACACAAATCAATCCTCCTAATATCCACCTAGATCTAGAACAAAACAAGATAGTACACTACTATTTCCTTAGATTCGATTATCAAATGAGGAATGGATCTAGAACATAACTTTTAAATATTGAATATATGACTTCGCCAATGCAATCCAAGCTCTGTCGCGAGTCTTATAGAGAAATATACGCAAATAAACACAAGCCAATGAAGACAAGAATAACAGATTCTATTTGATATGAAACTATGTACATGATCAAGGAATAATACAATATGGACAAATAACATTCATATAGGAAAGAAAAGTATATTTGTATTAAAGAATGTGGAAGAAAGATACAACTAGATGCCTTGATGTCATCAGGTTCCTTCCAACTGTCCCTTGCTTCCCACACACTTCTGATCCACAGATTCTGTGACTATAGATCTGATAGCTAATCACAATCTATATTGACAAAGCAAAGCTCAAATCCAACATACAAGCTCCAAAAACTCCAAGCTACAAAACCTAAGATAAATTCCCAATCTCAAAAGCTTAATCCCAAGCCAATCTCAAGCTAACTTTCTCCATGATAGATCCTCTCATTTTATAAGTTGAAGATGATAAGGTGATGAGGTTAGGATGATCCCACTTAATCATGAAAGCGAGTAATATCCAAACCGTTCAGAAGCCACCTCACCATAGAAACTTCTCCTTCTAGAAGCATCGATAAAATGCTGGTTTTTCCCACACATGAAGGCTTCCACACCCTAGCCATATGGAAGCTTGAGGAAACATCACAACCTAGCTTTAAAGCAAGGTGTAGAAATCAGGCATCGTCACACCCTGTGTATAGTGCAGTCTGTGACAATCTTCCTTAATAGGGTTTTTGCAAAGGAAAATACAACTTTTTCTCTCAGGCAAAGTTATTCTCCCTTGTTTCTTCAAGAATTCAGGTCACTGAACCCTCTAAAGGCAACATATAGCTTTACATCATTAACGGTCATAAGGGTGACAAAAATAATGTGTAAAAATAATATAATAATGTGTAGTCGCAGTACAATCAGACACCATGGTATAATACATTGTGCAAAGAAAATCAAGAAAATAGAGGAGGATTCAGAGAATGAGTTCGTGGAGGAAGAATATTTGGAGGAGGTAGAGGAATAGTATTTTGTCACAACTATTAGAAACCTGGACACTATGCAAGAGATTTTCCACAGCCACCTACAACATATATGTATTGTCACGCAACAGAACATGAGACATAATATTGTTCGACACTTCTAATAAAGATACAAGATAAGAGGAACCAGAAAAATCAAAATTTCCATTGGATTGTTGTGGAAAATAAGGAAGAGGATGGGAACAAGATCAACATAGTTACTAGAGGTGGATCCAAGAAAGGAGCAGATGAAACAAAGAAAGATCAGGATCAATACCAGTGGATGAAAAAGAATACAACACCCCAATAAAATTTTGATGGATGCAAAGAGAATGGATATTCCAGGAGGCCATACAAGAGATTTTGAAGAAGAACATTATGTCTACTTCATGTACAAAGCCAGTAGATGATGTGCCACTCTATGACATGACTCCACTGTTTGATTAGAGAAGAAGAAAGAAACCATTATAACAAGTAAGTAACATGAGAAACTTTTTGGGGTCTTGTGTGAATTTGTTGAATGATAGAAACTCGTTACAAGTATTAATGAGTCTATTAGAGAAGTGTAATTATGGAGAAGAAATGAAACCAGAACAAAAGAGAGTCAATCAGGTTCGTAAGAAGAGAAGAACAAGTAGGGAATTAAGGTTGAATGCAAACATTTGAGATTTCAATATGGGTGATATCATACTATACTTAGGATCTGGAGTAATTTTCCTACCTAAGAAGACATGAGAAGCTATGGGAGAACCTACATTGTTATTTTCACCTATTTAGTTGAAGTTAGAAAATCAACATAGAGTTGTACCAATTGGTAGATTGAAGGGAATACTAGTAGATCTATATGGAGTGCACACAATGGTAGACTTTGAAGTGATTGACATAGTAGATAACACTTCACCATATCCAACATTGTTGGGGATGGACTGGGATTTTTATAACCAAGCTATTATCAATATGAAGAATAGAAATATGATCTTTGAATCGGGAGAATATAGATTTATTGTGCCATTAGATCCCTTAGAAGGAGGAATGTATGTGGAACCTACTACATAAAATTTTATTACAGAGGACATAAACCAGTTGTATAGAAATACTTCACGAGAATAAGATTATATTAACCCTACTAAAGATGGCATGTTGAGTTGGAGGAGTATTATTTCATGTGCTTCAGACTCTAAAATAGGACTAGAGAATTGGCATCAAAATTTGCATGATTTGTCCACCAGAATATGTGCAAGGATGACGCATGCAGTAAGATGGGTTGGTGCAAAGGTAAGAGAGCCTCCTACTTTTTATGGTCAAAATGATTTAGAGGATTTTTTGATGAATTTTCAATTAGAAATAGTGGGAAATCAAAGGTTACCAGTTTTGGATATTTCTTTGAATGCTACACCTCCACGATGGTGGGGTACACATAAAGAGAAGATCAATAATTGGTATCAATGCAATAGGTTACTGTGCATTATATTTGGTGCAGAGTAGGAGAACGAAGATGTGGAGAAGTATGATGGAATTGGAAAATCCATAGAACATGTAGAAATATGTATAACTAAATGGAAATTAATACCACCAAAGGAGTGGCCACATCATTTCATTCATACATTGGAAGGGATACTAAGGAATTGATACACAGAATTGGAACTGCGCAAAGAAACTGGAAACTGGGAAGATTTGCAGTAGAATTTTTTCATTACATTTATATTTGAGCATGAGAACCTAATGGTAGATACAACAATGAAGGTAGTAAAAGACAATATTTTTTAAGAACCAAAAGTGAATATTGCAACAAATTATCAGAACCAAAAGACACAGAAAGTCAGACAATTTCTACATTTTTATCATGTCACAGAAGAAGAGGATCGAGAAGAAGAATACTCACACAACATTAATATTACAGAAGTTGAAGGATAGAGAGAGGTAGAAGGTATAAATATATATTCAAAATATTAAGTTGCACCAATGAAGATTAAAAAGGTAAACATTGGGACAAAAGAAAACCCAAATATTGCAAGCATTGGGGATTATTCGGACAATCAGACAATATAAAGAATAATAGATTTACTGCATGAGTATAGTGAACTATTTCTAATGAAATTCTCAGAGATGAAACAAGTAGTAGGTGAACTAGAAGAGATGAAGATCCCTTTGAAGCCAGATTCCATACCTATAAGACAAATACCTTACAGGTTGAATCCAGTGTACAAGTAGAAGGTGAAGGAAAACATTGATAAGATGATATAGGTTGGTGTCATAGAACTTGTGGAAGAATTAGAATGGATCATCCCTATGGTAGTATAGGATACTAAAAAAGGGGGAATAAGGATATATTTACATTTGAGAAAACTGAATGATTCCTTCCTACATGATCATTTTCCTACACCATTTACAAACGAAGTTTTGGAAAATGTAGGAGGACAAGAAGCCTATTCATTTACAGATGGGTTTTCAGGATATCATCATATCAGGATAGCACCATAAGATAGACATAAGACTACATTTGCAATAGAATGGGGATCATATCAATATACAATGATGCCATTTAGGTTGAAGAATCCACCTGCAATTTTTTCAAGGGTATTAGTAGTTGCTTTCAAGGACTTTATTCATAAGTTTTTAGAAGTTTATTTGGATGATTAGACAATGTTTATCTTATTGAAAGATCATGTGGAAGTATTACGATTGATGTTAGACATGTGTAGACAGTTTCATATTTCACTGAATATTAAGAAATACATTTTCACTGCATCTTTTGGTATTTTGTTAGGGCATGTGGTGTGTAAATAGGGTCTATTGGTTGATCCTGCTAAAATTGTTTTCATAGTTAACTTACCACCATCGAAGTCAGTGCGCTGGTTAAAAAGTACACTTGGTCATACATGGTATTATAGGAAGTTTATAAGGGGATATGCACATATTACTATGCCAATGGAGAAATTGTTGAAGAAGGAAAAAGTATCAATGGAATGATGAATTCTAGAAGAGCTTGGATATATTGAAGGAAAAAATAGTGACAATGCCAATTTTAGTATTTCCAGACTGGGAAAAGGAATTTCATGTGCACGTGGATGCATTTGCAATAGGGATAGGAGAAATATTAACACAGTCAGGAGAAGGTGATATAGATCACCCCATAAAGTTTGCAAGAAGGAAGTTGTCAGATTCATAATAGAACTACCATACTACAGAAAGGGGGGGATTGGCCATGGTGTATGCATTGCATAAATTCAGACATTACTTGTTAGGACAATATTTTAATATGTTTACAGATCATTCTTCTCCTAGATATTTAGTCAATAAGCCAGTGTCGTGGGGGATAATACACAGATGACTACTAATTTTTCAAGAGTTTTATTTTGAAGTTGCGGTGAAGCCTGGAAGATTGAATGCAAGGCCATATCATTTGTCCAGGATAAATAATGGAGAGGAACCAAGTAAATTGGAGGATAACTCCCCAAATGCACAATTTTTTTTAGTACACATTGCCGACGAATATTTTGCTGACATTATTGAGTTTTTAAGTATAGGATTTTCCCCAAAGTAATTTAATACTGCGTAGAAGAAATATCAGGTGGTCAGAGCTATAGACTACCAATTGATTGCAGGTCACTGGTACAAACTTGGTGCAAACAACATTTTAAAGAGATGTGTTATGGAGCATGAAAGGTCTATTATTTTACCAGAAGCACATGAGGGAATAGATGGGAGACACTATGAAGGGAAATCTACTGCGAAAAAGATATTGCATGTAAGATTATGATGCCCAACAATTCACAAGGATGCATAAGAGTACTATCAAAATTGTGATATCTATCAGAGGATTGGAAATCCATCCAAGAGGGATGATATGCCATTAATACCTCAAGTAAATTTGAAGGTGTTTGAGAAATGGGCAGTAGATTTTGTGGGACCAATTAATCCACCATATAGAAGATTAGGATCCAGGTACATTATTACAACGGAAAAATATTTGACCAAATAAGTTGAGGCAACACCAATGATGGATTGTAGCGCAGAAACCACAACACACTTCTTATTTGAGAAAGTAGTTACACGATTTGGATTCCCTAGAGTCCTAATGAGTAATCAAGGAACATATTTCATCAATAGTAATATCCAAGTAATGTCTGAAGTATTTGAGATACATAATCATAAGATAACTCCTTACCATCCCCAAGATAATGTAATAGTGGAAGCATTCAACAAGATATTAGAGAATTCCTTAGCCAACATTTGTAATGTGAACAAGGATGACTAAGATTTGAAGGTACCAATAATACTATGGGCATATATAACTGCAAGTAAGAATATTACAGAGTAGAAACCTTTTAGATTGGTGTAAGGACAAGAAGCGTTAGTTCCTCCAGAGTATTTGATACCTAGTCTATGCATTGTAGCAATTGCAAATATGATAGAAAGAGGCACAACTCATGGAATTAGAAGAAAATAGAATTGTAGCTGGTCTCCATCAAGAGGTACATAAAGCAAAGGACAAGGCTTGGCATGGCAGACATATTAAGAAGAAGAACTTCAAAGAAGGATATATGGTTCTCCTCTATGACAGTCAATATTTACAGCACCCAGGGAAGCTTAGAATTCATTGGCTGGGGTCATATGGGATAAAGTATGTCACAGATGCAGGTGTTGTGCAACTACAAAATTTAATAGGAAAGGAACTTCAAGGAGTGGTGAATCATATTTGACTAAAAATGTATAGGGATAGTCAATCTACTTACCCTCAGTAGTTGCAACGCAAAAAGTAGACCTGTACATATTGTATATATTAGGAATTAAAAGAAGAAAAAGGAAGAAAAAATTAGAAAAATGAGAAAAAAATCCAAAAGGAAGTAGGTAGATGGATAAGTGGTAGATAAACAGTTGAATCATATGAAAAGAAGTAGAGAATAGAGTGCGGAAAAATTCAAGATACTACACAAAGGAAAAATAAACATAGCGTGACGGGACGAAAAATGATCAGAAAAGAGAAAAAACTAGTGAACAAAAAATAGAGGGCCTATTTTGGGAAGAAGGATCTATTTTGGGTGTATACCTAATTTTGAAGAAAAGGTGTATTTTTGGAGCGTGCGCATTAGGACGAAGAAAAGAAACATGCAAAAAAACAAGGAAAATAAGCATGCAGGAGGAAAAGCAACATGGCGTGCATGCAGACATGCCTAACTATGCTAGGGTTAGGGTTTTTTGACAAATATTGTAATGACTATAAGCTAGTAGGGTAGTATAAATAAATACCTAGGAGGTCTAGATCAGGGTTGGTTTTTTTTGTGGTTTGGAAGCTATTAATTGTAGTGAGTTTTTTTATGGTGATTGTGGTAGAGTAGAATAAGCTAGAGTTTGAGGGTTAGGTCACAGTCTAAGGATCCTGGTGTGATTTAGTCACCCTCCTAGAGTGTACTTACCCTCATTTTGATTGTAATATTGAATATATAATGCACACAGCATAGATTTTACAGAAAAATAAATAAAAGAGAAGAGAAGTTGTTGGCGTAAAAGTGTTCAGACTAGGGTCCTTCTTAGGTTACCAAAAAAATGTACCGAAGTAGTCTAGAGCACTCGAATTTTCATCTTCCTGGGAGGGAAGAAGCCTCACCCAAAGCGAAAATGAGACATGAAAGAGAGGGAAGGGTAAGGAGAATACTTAGACATACCTCTGAGTTATCAAGACTCACTATATCCTTGCATAAGATAGACTAAACCTGTAACAATTATGAGGAATTCCTAACTGGGAATAAATAAATAGAGTTGCATTGCCATTCATAAAGAAGCATTTAAGTATATCAGAAACAAAGATAATATAGAACAACATTCCATTCATGCATTAGGACTAGATACATAGAATATGTATTCAAAATTTAGGCCTCCAATTATATTAACGATATCAAACTCTGATACATTGATCATCTGGTTCTTACCCAGATATCCAAATCTCAACTGTGTTATAGTATGCGCCATTACAATAGTTACTTGCATTATAACATCAATACTAACAAAAAAAATAATAGTGGTAGTTCTGGACTAACATCCTACAATAACACTACTACAACCTATTAATCCTTCATTATCCATTAGCCTATTACAATCACATCGGTCTCATATATATAATCCTATCTTTTAGGTTTGCTGGTTGAGAACCTGAGAGTTATTTCTTTTCCTGATCTTGTTGCAACTTCCTTCCTCGAACTGATGTTGCGTTGTACTTCCAACTGCTTTATGTTTCTTTATTTTGTCCATTATATAGCTCCTCAGCAACTTGCACAACTTATTCTCTCCAAAATGAAGCTTCAATGTGTCATGCACAACTTCTATTCAACAAAAAGAAGGGCCCAAGAGGCTCTGACCACAATCCTTGACTCACCCTGAGCCAAGTCCTTGGCTCTCCCATGGTCTCTGGGTTGGCTTGGTTTTCTTCCTTGCCTTTTGGTTTCGAATTGCTTTCATTTCCAGCTTGGATTGGTGTTGCTTTATTCTCTTCAAACAAAGGGCCCAACTCAAGTATGAGTTCGAGGGATCTCTTCCCAACCTCTTGAAATTTATCCACTTTGTTCTACCACTTCCTGGAAAGTAATGAAGCTTCAACAATAAACTGTTGAGTAGAGTCTATGATGCACTCTTTTGGTTTTGATGCAACTAAGGGGTTCCATTTCGAGTCAACTATGAAATCCACATGATGTATATGTAGGTATGATTTCTAGACTACAGGTTGAAACTCTCTAAGTTCCTTCTTAGCAATGGTTTGGGATTCATATAGCACATTGAGGTCATTATCCGCTTGTTGGATTTTGTAGAATTTATCTTGTTGTTCTAGAAGATCCATGATGTCGGTTGCTTCTTCGTTGAGCAATTGGATCTTTACGCCCAATTCCTCCAATGTTTAGTTGCACCTTGAAATGATTCTTATCCAATCAATAACTTATCTGAAGATATTTGTGCATTCTACAATCCATTTGTGCAAGGTTGCTATTGCATTGCTCCCTTCTAGGAAAATTTTCTCCATTTGGTATCGTAGCTTCCTGGGTTACATTTCAGCTTATTTCTTACTATCTCGTAGCTATGCCTTGATATTTTTGGATCTTTCTACCAGTTTTTACCAAGTGACATGAATTAATTCAATATTCTCTACATGCTCGCTTGTTGTGCTAGATTCTGGTAGCTGCGGGGTTGTCTTCCTTACCATCGTCCAGGCCTATGAGAGTTTTTATTTTACCCTTTCCACCATATGTTCTTCCTAAACCTTTAAGTGTTCCTCCTACATTCATTTTGTTTTCACAAGGATTCCTTCTTGTTTCCATAATTTTGCTTCTCTTTCAGCTTGTTGGATCCTCTACTCTAGTTGCTTAATCGAGGCATTGATTATGCCTACTAGCTACATTGTTGGTAACTGAGTGAGCTCGCCCGATGAAGGAGTGGAATCCATGGGTAATAAAACTTGCAGTGGAATTCCACTAGCCATTGATTGTGTGGAGGGTGTCTCCACCTCTTCTTCTCCTGGGGATGGACCTTGTAGCTGATGTGAAAGTCTAGCCTTCAGTTCCATTGGGAATTGAGGAAACAATTATGTCTTGGCTAGGAGAAATTGCAACAGTTCTACGCATAGATATGGGTTATGGAAGACTAGTTCTAGTTGTTCTTGCAAAGATGTTGCGCTCTGCCCCGATGTAGTTTCAGGTTCCTTCTTAACCATATGTGCTTCTGCCTCTTTCAGTAATGAAATTTATAGGGTGTTTCTTTTGTTGAGTGGAATCTCAACATTGATTGTTGAGAGAAGGATTTGAGTGCTTGGTACTTGCAGTATTAGAACAATTTGGCTCTCTGTTGAAGGCATAGTGCCCAGAGTGGGTACCGATGGAGCACCTGACTAGCTCGAGGCTTCAGGGGTTAGGGGGGTTTTTTATGGTACATTTTTTAGGTGGGTCTAGGAGATCTAACTACATGGGCTTGGGTGAAGTGGGTTGGGGTTGAATGGCAGTGTCTTGCGGTGGTGATCGAGCTTGTGGGGGTGATGGAGGTTGCTCATTGATTATGGTTGTGCATGCGGTGGGATCTGGTTGGGGATCATATTGAATGTTGATCACAGTCTAAGAAAATCGAGTGTCTTCTCGAGTATGAGGTATGTTCAAGGATATCATTTGGGGGTTCAAAATATTCACAGGGGAGAGACCTTTCCTGGGTTTCTTAATTGATGGATCTCCTATGAAAGAAACTGCAATAATTTCATTAACATATTTACCTAATAATATTGCATTCTCTAGGAGCTATGGAAATATTGGAAATGTCCTTGGCCTCCACTCCATAGGTTGTGCATCGTCTTCTACTTCTGGGTTCAACAATGTTTGAATCTTTGGATTCTTTTCTAGTGGAAAAGAACTTGACCCTACTCCTTCTTCTTGCACTTTTTTCTTCAGGAGTTCTAGAGACAAGAGGTAGTGCCTACCCGACTTTTGTGGATTGCACTTGACACCAGTCCATGACATGAATTCCTTATCAAAGGTTTACTCATCAAGTTAGAAGGGGAGAAACCTCAAGTCCAAATATTTTGGCTTCGTATGCCTCAGCCAAATAAGAGTGTTGTGGCGTTTCATGCCAAAGGCAATATTCTGAGTGTTAAGGTTCAACAACTCTTATGGTATGCACCACTACTGAGTTGTGTCAATCAATTGATTGTACCACTTTGAGAAATCAAAGTTGTTGAATTCCATGTTCTCCTGATCTGGCCTCACATGCCATGGCTCAGAGTTTTTTTCCAAGTGGCCTTTGTCTACCGGTGCTAACTGTCTTCCCATGGGTGGCTTCGATTTCCACATGGAAAACGCTACTAGTAGGCAGCCATATGTGAAGGTTCCGCTTTTCTCCTAAGATTCTTCATAGGTGACCCGGAGTTCCTCTAGTAGGTAGTTGCACCAATTGAATACAACTATGTTTTCACAGAAGTCAGCTACTGAAAGAGAGTCTAAGGTGCATTCTCCCTTTTAGTAGGAACTCATGACCTTGCTTGCAATTACATAACAAGTCGTCTGAAATCTTTCTAGAATGATTGGGGCAATCTTCATTGTTCACCCACCTCTCTATGCATGGAACTTCTCATACAAGCTAATTTTTCCTTTCTTCTTCCCGTTCTTGCTCGGGCCTTGAAATCCTTTGGCAACATCCTCACCCTCAAGAGATAAGCTGGTGAGCTGGTGGATATCATCCACATGAATCATATATCTCCGGTCAATCCATAGGCTTCTGTCATGCACTCGGTTGATCATAAATTTTGTGCAATGCTCAACCTCACCAATGTTCTCTAAGACTGGTAAGTCTCTGAGGTGCATGATTGTGGAGTTGAACAAGTTGATGAACTCGATATTTGAAAAAAACTACCCGCCTCCCATTATATCCGGGACCAAGTCCCAGAACAAAACAATGTTCATCAACGAAAATAATACCTGGTTCGCCAGATCCAAGCCCAAAAGTTTTATTTTCTCTGTCTTCCCCTTTACATCACCTATGACATCAATACTAGGATCATACGACTCATATGGAATATCCTCTTTTGGAGTTGATCTCCAACTTCCTATTTCTCTCAGAATTTTGACTCAAGATTGCTTAGAAAACTTAGACGAAACAATTGGGCTTGGGGTCAGGACCTCGGGAAGGATATTTCTCAAGGGATACAAAAGTTCAGATAGCGAAAGAAATAGATAATTGAGGAATAATAAGTCTGATTTGTGAGTTTTTGAAATCTTATATGCAAGATAATTGAAGAGCTCTGTAATTACTCCCAAGTACACTCATCATCAACCCATAAACACAGTCTCGGGCCTAGCTGTCTTATGGGATTGATAAACGAGGTAAGATCTTATGGATTGATTCTTTCTCTTGATGAGCAAACTGACAAGGAAGGGGTGGACCTAAGGGTTTACCATTTCAACGGTTGAGAGTTCTGGAAAGAATATCGAGGGAATCTACGTGTATCACGACTTTATGTTTTAACATAAAGGTCTGACAGGTTACTGTAGCTGTCATAAACCGTATGAATGGATTGGATGCGTGTGTCACATGGGATGTGATCTAGTTTGGATTCACCCTCCCTCTGACCACAATGGGGTTCCCCATCATATTAAATGAATTTATTTAATGTAATGGTGGATCTTCCAATCCTGTGTGGCTGAATAAGAAGTTTTGTGAAAAAGAAACACTTAGACTGAAAAATAATATATGTCATGGCGCACTAAATGAAGACTCTGACGTTTATTAACTAAATTAAAGAAATTGCAGGAAATGAAAATCTAACTATTGTACATTCCCCTTTGGACTGGAGCAACCTTTCTTTGGCTCAAGCATTAGAAATTTAGGGTTTCATGCGGCTTCCATTCACCCATCCTGGCTGAAGGATACCATCTAGTTGCACTATCCTGACTGCACCAGAATGTCATATTTCTGCAACTATGAATGGACCCAACCAATGCATGCACACCTTTCCTAGATTTTTATAATATCGAATGTCATAGATTATTACCTTATCCCCTTTCTCAAATATTTTGGAATTAATACGGCTATGATTCCAATCTTTCTATCTAGATTTCTCAACTATCTAATGAAAATCTGCTAGGAATCTCACTTCCTATAGTTCTTGCAAGTCTGTAATCCATTGCGCAACTGATGCATCATTTTTCATATGTGTATCCTATGCTATATAGATACTGGGGGTAATACGTTCTGTAGGTACAACAACTTCTTTCCCATAGACCAATTGAAATGGGGTGTACCTGTGTAACTTCTTCGTGGTAGTCTTGTAATACCATAAAACTGTTGGAACTTTATCATCCTAGTCTTCCTTGTTTGCGCAACATAATTGTTTTAGTCCTCTTTCCATAATTTTATTGAATGCCTCCATTGTACCATTAGCTTGTGGATGGTAAGGACTTCTCTTATGGTGTTTTATAAGGAATTCAGTTGTCAATTCTACGATTTTATTGTTGATGAAGTGACTACCTTGATCATTGGTCAACCTTCTAGGACATCCAAAGTGAGTGATAAAATTCTCAAAGATAAATATAGCAGCTGTATCCATGGAACAATATTGAACTGCCTCTAATTCATCCCATATTGTAAGGTAATCAGTTTTGGTAATGATGTATCTGGCCTTTGAGTGATTAGCCAGGGGGTTGATCGATCCAATAAAATCAACAAACCAGTTCGCAAATGCGTGAAGTGATCTGACTGGCTGAAGGGGTAATTCATCTCGACATGATGACTTCCCTACTCTTTGGCAGGTGTCACAAGATATATAATATTCCTTAGCATATTTAAATATCATAGCCCACCACAATCCTACTTGAAGTACTTTATGTGCAATGGCTTTACCTCCAACATGTCCTCCCACAATTCCATTTTGGAATTCCCATAGGATATCCTTCCTTTCATGGTTCAAGACACATTTCCTAAGGATGTTGTCGAGTCCTAATTTGTAAAGTTGTCTGAAAATTAGTTTATAGTCAGCTGTATGAACCACCATATGTCACTTTTGTGTTGTGAAGTAAGTTTCTGGGAAGGTCCATGTACTGAGGAAGAAAACAATGTCTTCAAGATACTCTAGAATGGCCTCAATCCAGAACAGGTCTGCGTCTGGGAGTTGATCTTCCACTGCTTCACCACTTTCCCCTGATTCCAATATGGAAAGGTGATCTGGACCTACATTGCATTTTTCTGGTTTGAAAATTACTTCAAACGAAAACTCTTGAAGCAACAGTATCCACCTGCAAATTCTTCCTTCCAGTATTGGTTTGTTGACTAGGTAATTCAATGCATAATGGTCAGTAAAGAAATTGAAATGAGAGCCTAAAAATTAGTGTCTAAAATTTTGTAATGCATAAATCATAGCTAAACCTTCTGTTTTAGTGGTTGTGTAGTTGCACTCAACTTGCAATAGTTTTTTGTTGGCAAAGTAGATAGGGTGGTCCATAATTCCTTCCCTTGGTTGTGCTAAAATGGCTCCCAGGACGATGCCTAATGCATCCACACGTAAATGGAATTCAATTTCCCATTTGGGAAATATAAAAATAGGTGTAGTACTTAGTTTTTCTTTGAGAATGTCGAAATCATTATCACACTCTAGTGTCCATCGAAACAGTTTAGACATTTTCAGGAATTTCTCAAGGAGTGTGGTGATAGTTGGATATCTTCTAATGAACCTACAGTAATATCCTATATGTCCCAACGTGGAGAAAAACACTTTGGAACTTGTAGGTGGAGGCATGTTCAGAATGACCACAAATTTAGCTGGGTCTAGCATGACTCCTTCTCTACATGCAATATGGCCTAACAGATTACCGTCAGGTACAAAAAAAATACACTTTCTTAGATTCAAAGATATTTGCATTTCATAACACCTATCAAACATTAACCAAAGTAGACCGACATGATATTTAAAAGTCTCTACACCATCCAATCATTCATATAGACTTCTACAAACTTATTGATTAATTCTCGAAACATTGCTATCACAATCCGATAGAAACTTGCAAGGGAATTCTTTAAGCCAAAGGGAATTACTTTGTATGAAAATGATCCCCATTCAATTATGAATGTGGTCTTCTTATTTTCTTCCTCTACAATTCTGACTTGGTGATATCCTAAGAACCCATCTGTGAAAAAATAAGATTATTTTCCCACAACTTGATCTAACACCTCATTGTTGAAAGGTGTAGCAAACGAATCATGAACGCATGTATAACTTAGACTTCTATAGTCCACATAGACTCGAATGTCTTCTATACCTTTCATACTCTGAATAACTATGGGGCTAATCTATTATTCTTCTTCGATTGGGAAAATAAGTCCTTCCACAAGAATTTTATCCACTTCTTTCTTGACCTTCTCTTTTATTCTAGGATTAATTCAGTACAATCTATGTTTCACAGGTCTTGAGCCAGG
Source organism: Picea engelmannii (assembly GCA_009831015.1). Classification (NCBI taxonomy): domain Eukaryota; kingdom Viridiplantae; phylum Streptophyta; class Pinopsida; order Pinales; family Pinaceae; genus Picea; species Picea engelmannii. The sequence continues at coordinate 943,649 of ML780647.1, read as the reverse complement.
TTTTAACTTGATTTTCATTTCTCCCATGAGTCCTTTTATACTTCTTATTTTTGAGAACATTTTTGTAAATAATTCCTCATACTCCCGCAACAGATTATGTACTTCGTTCATAGTTTGCTAATTCTGGTAATCTCCTATAGAATCTATCTTACGATTCTCTATGCTCCCTATATTAAAATTCCACAACTTTAGTGGGTTATTATAGGAGCTACAGGTGTGACTAGGTAAAATATTTTGAATCTCTCTACTTCTTTTAGTTTCTTTAACATCTAAGTTTCTAAGTTCGTCTAAATCATTAGGTTTTTCTAGGTATTTCTCAACTTTACAACAAGGTACAATTATCTTATCAATTTCAAGGCTCAGACTAGACTGAAGAAAATAAACATGGTCAACACATACTACTGTACTTGATCTCTTTTTGAAAATGTTAGTAAAAAGCATTTCCCTGATTCTTTAAAGGATTGTGTTGAGGTTGGGGTACTTACTTGTAAAGGAGAAATCCTTGCAAAATTGTTCTTGTAAGGCCTGCTAACAACTTGTTTATCTTCTGGTGTCCTCATGTATATAGTGGGCCTTTGTAATAGGCCCCAATGAATGGAAAAATACATGGACCCATAGGTAAGAAGTCACTTCTACGACTCTCCACTGCTCTAAGAAATGTTCAATATGCACTCTAGGGTTAGATTGTCCATCAAACAGTTGCACATATTGAAAATATATCTTCATTTATTCTTTCAGATAATTCCTCCTTTGGAATTGACATCAGATGGCTTTCTTTGCATCCTTCCACTCCATAATCGAGGCTTTATGGGTGGCCCACCATCTAGTGGGGGTATCTTGCAAGGATAAGTCAAGAACATAGATCCTTTGTTTCACCACCATCTTTTCTTCCATGATGGAAAGAAAACTATGTACCTATGAGGTACCGCCATATATCGAGGGTTTTTTTACCTCAGCTCCAATCCATCTTGTTTCTTTGACAGTTGTGCATCGCCTTGAGAATCGCTCATATAAAAATTACTGCCAATTGTCAAATGTTGCTTATGAATCCTCATCAGTAGAATGAATGCTTCTCCAACTTACTAATCCATATGTAGTAGGATTTATATAATCTGGTCGCGTACCTGCTGTGATGATGTATAATTGGTCAAGGGTCTCTAAATCCATATTATGGTCTGTTGGGTCAATATATCTAGGCCCTAGACAAGGATCCAAGGGTTGAACTACTTTTATCCCATCTGCTTCAAATGTCATGGTGTTTATATTTAGATAAATGATAGCATAGTTATCGTATGCCCAATCAATTACAAGTAGAGAAGGGTAGGGATCCTTATCTCCCATGATTTCAATTACCTCAAAATCGACTATGGTATTAACTCCTGCAACATCTATTTCCACATATTCCAGCCTTCCTACTGGGGAAATGAAGTATTGGTTTTCCATTCTCAACTGGATGGGGGAGTATACTATATGAATTTTTACCAAATATTCCCATGTCTTTTTGGGTAGGATATTGACATCAGATCCCAAATATAGCATGACATATTTGATTTCAAAATCATCTAGCTAGGTTTCTAACCTAAATTTTTTTCTTTTTCGCACCTTTCTTCTTTGTATTCTCTGGGTGTTCTTCTCAGGGAGGTTGGTCTTCACTATGGATTCTGGAGTTCCCTCATTTCCCAATATTAGGTATAGGGCATTGCACAACTTCTCTATGAGTTTGTCATCTCCTAGGATGTCAAAGTATAATTGAAACCAAAGATTAATTACACTTTAAGATTGCTCAAGGTGTTTCCTTGGAATTGTCAAGTTTCTAGGTGTCGGTGGTGAGGTAGGGGATTGCACAAGGTTAGGTTGAGAGGTGGCTCTAGGAGGGTTCTCCATTATTTCCAGAGTGGGGATACTCTTGAATATTTCTATTGCATTTTTGAAAAATAACTTTTATTGTTCAAGGTCATACATGTCATCTTTGGGAACAAATTTATGAATCTTTGGTTGGATGTCTGCATCTAACCCATTTTTTTCTCCTTCGTGAGTGATGATGTTGATCTTAGGTAGTTTTTCTTCAATTTCCTTTTTCAATTATGATCCTATAAAATTATTTCCTCATTGACGAACCTGATCTTCCCACTTTGAGATCAGTTCTTGGCAGTCTTCAGTTGTGTGCCCATTATTCATGCAATGAGAGCACCATGGTCTTCTTGGGTGAGGAAGTCTCTGGAAAAATTACTTTGTTCGTTGTAGTTTTAGCATCATCTCGAACCTCTGCCTCCATTTCTCCCTCCTATGAATCCACCTCCAGCCCCACCTCCTTGGCCTCTTCCAGGTCTTGAGGGGTTTCATTTACTCTGAATGTTGTCCAGTCTAACTTGTTAGCAAGTGCATCCAATGCTCTACATTGATTTATGGCATGGGTAGTATATGCACAAAACTCGCAATGTATTTTATTCGGAACAATTGTGTACTTCTGCATAATAGGAAACTTCCTCGGTGCATGTCCATGTGTCCGAAAAATCTCATAATATTCCACTGATTGATTTGTTTGAGTGCTCAAGAATGTATGGTATAGTACTTATGTATGAAATGGTAGAGTCGAATATACTTGTGCAACTTCTCCCGATCATCCTAGAGAAGGTCCCATCGAATTGTGAGAAGGTCCCATTCCCCTCATGTGTGGACATTTATTTGCCAGATTCCCTTCTGTGTAGCATCTTGTGCACTAAAATTGAGGTTGTCCTAGTATTTTCATGGTTAATTCTTGAATATTTTCTGTTAACAAAAATATTTGTTCCTGAAGTTGCAACAAATTTGCATCTATTGGAGGCCTAGTCATCCTCAGATTACCTGGATAACCTGCCATGGCTTCGATTTTCATCAATTGTTCCAAGCCATCTATTAATGTGGCTATATGTTGTTGCATTAAAGGAATCCTCATCTGAGGTAGTAATCCTTGGATGTACCATTCCCTCTGGTGAGCTTCGTGAATTGGATGCGCTATCCTCCCAATAGCATATTTAAATTTTTGATTGTATTCCCAAGCAGATTCTCCCTCCCTTTGTTGAATTTCCCGCAACTCAGAGAGAGCTTCTTGCTCAGACTGAGGTAGTTTGAATTCAATGATGAAAATCAAATGAAATTGACCTAGGGTGAACACTTTTCCTTGCACCCGTGGTTCAATAGCCTTCATGTACCATTTGAGAGAACGACCCCTCAAGGTAGTCTGAAATTCTATTAACTTTTTTGCATTGAGAGTCCCTCTGGATCTCTAAATGGCTTCACATAAGAACCAATGTTTCTCTACATCTCTATACCCTTTACCCCAGAATTATGGTTATCGAGCGATCGATCGTCCCATATTTCCAGCCATTGTGGGTCTCATTGCTCCTATTATAATGAAACCTAACGACCTCGGTTGTGATATGCACGGGGAACCCAATATCCTCCCAAAGTTTACATTTATAGATTGATTCTGAATAACTGGTTGCAATGTACTAGAAATATCATAAGTAGGCGGTGTAGAATTTACCATGGATATAGAGGATACCTGGGGTATGGGTGATTTGGGGCTGGTTCCACTAACTTTTGGGTGGGTTTATTTTATTTGGGGGGTCTCATTCTCTTCCTTTGGAGCAACCTTATCCACCTGATTCCTGATGTTTCCTAATATCGGGGCTGAATCTTCTTGATCTCCCACAAGGTCCAGACCTTCTTCGTCTTCCCTTTCTTCTCCACATTCTTCCTCTCATTCACCCATCGGGGGAATCCTTCCTCTTTGCACTTCTCTTTGCTGTAATATAAGACTGGTCAGTCTTTCTTATCTTCTTACATTCCTCAACTCTTCCTTCTTTCTTTCATTTGTTCCTCTTGATTTGATTTCATTCTAAAACACCTTGGACTGCTTCACTTCTTTCCTTACCTTTCCGTACCACCACTTCTCAACAAAGGTATCTCTCCTTGAGGATTTCTCATTTCTTTTGTTTGTTTCTTGATCTCCCCCCATATGTCAAAGAACCCTTTCCCTTTCTTAGGTCATGATCATACCCCAAAATCACCCTACCCCGAGCGTAGGTGTTTAGGATTTCATCTCAGTCGAGGGAAAAACTATCATCCCCTCCTCCATCAAGAATACTTTGATCCACAAGGGAATTTCCCTCAACATTCTTCCATGTGTGAAAAAAATTGGTGATTCTCGGCTGGAAATTCAACGATGTATCCCTCCAGAGTCATATTAACCCAGAAATTGAATGCTCGTGTGATCTAATGATCCAGCTAGTGAAGTGTTGTGATCTTTTCTATATCCTAAGTACAAGTCTTCTTTATGCATTATTGGAATTCTAGAGCTTCTTAGAGCTGATCTATCCAATGGAATAGTTCTTCCATAAATTTAACCCATAATATCTCATACTGGTTGCTCGATATTTCTGAGAAAAAGACATAATCTCTTGTATTCCTCTTTATTTTACCTCACAACTATGATTCCTTCCATATAAAGGTGTCACAATTTATTTCTCACCATTGCCAAATTTCATATCTATAGATTAGTGGAAGCATTCTCCTCACAGGTTCCCCTTTAAAGAATAGGTCTCGACAACAGAACCATTTTGTTGGTGCAAAATTGTTCAGACCAGGGTCCTTCTTAGGTTACCAAGAAAAGGTACTAAAGTAGTCTAGAGTGCTGGCATTTTCATCTTGATGGGAGGTGTTGGAGCCGCCCTTGTTTTTCTATCCCGTCACAAATTTCATTCTTAATTCTTGAAATCTAAAGATGGTTTTCATATTTTCCTTCTGAGATATTAAGATCTCTGAAACTTTATCACGCGAGCAATGATAATTATTATACTCTCGAAGCGAGTCTTACCTTTCATAAAAATGTTTCCTCTTTTTTCTACTTCAGGATCTTGTAGGTCGGATACTACTAGTCATGTAGTTCACACCTCCCGAGCCATGAAACAATGAAATTGTTTTAATTTTTCACTCAAGACAGTAATGAGGGAAAAGTTTTCCCTAACCCATGATTAAACGTCATCAGGGTTTCGCGCCACGGCGTCTGCCAAGCCCAAAAATTTATTGTCATAGCCCCGATATCCGAGAACACGAGGTCCTTACTTTAATAACCCATGTCAAGGTTAAAGACAAAAGCTAATCATGGTAAAAGACTCTCTCAGACTTTCGCCACTCGGTGTTGTCCTTTTCAAAAGTTACACCATCTAAACCCTGACTTGCAAAATCACGATGTAGTTATAACATGATTAATTAATCACTTAATCCAAGATTATCTTCCCTTTTAATTAAGTCATGTTATCATGATCTCGCGGTTTCTCATATCGGCATGTAAATCTCAAAGAAACTTATCTTTGAAGCTCCGAGTAGAGATATGGCGAATATAATAATTATAAAATTAATCGAGCCTCAAATCATGATTACCTTTTTATTAACCAAAATCGATCTTCGCAGTCTCGGATGTTAAAAATTCAAAGTGTTAAAATAAAATCCCCGATATAACGAGTACCGAAATATTGATTAACAGTGGTAAAACCAGATTAATTAAGCTAAATCAAGACATATCCCGCGTTTCGATGCTTGCATGATTCACGAGGTAGCCTTATTCTTTCCATACGCCAACTGAATTTTAAACTGCCAAAATTTATGACATTAATGAGGAAATAGGGTAAATCGATAAATATAAGATCGGAATTTTATGGCAAAACTTATTTCCAAATTTGATTTAACAGGCTTGTTCTGAAAGGTATCGAGTTTTCAAATATATATAAGGGTTGTGTTTCATTATAACAAATGCATTTCATACTACGCAGAGCACATTATCTCTAAGCATCTGACTTCTGTATGTATACGCATTTCTATCGCAAAAGAGCCAAAACACAATCTCCAGCCATGGCTTTGCAAAAAGCATCAAAGGCAAATGTTGAGGTTTCAGGACAAGGCTTAGACAATGTCTCTAATACTTCACCTCGAAGTATCGATTCAGTCCCGAATTGGTCGTTCGTTTCGGATGATCTACAGGCAGAGTTGGTGGACTATTTCGATGACTCCAGTGACAACGAAAAAGATGATATAACCACAAAATACAAAATAGTCATCCAATCCGGAATGAACAAAGTAGAAGCCAAGCCATGGTTGCTTCCATATTATGACATGGTCTGATGGGCATTGGACCATGTGGACATACCGACCAGAACCATCATGAACGAGCAGAAAGTCACCATCGGGACTTTCAGGCCGGAACATCTGCAAACCATGTATAAGTTGCCCACAATGTCCAACCACACATATGGCACTGAATTCTTGGACACATTCAAGCAGAAGGAATGCATACAGTATGATAAAACCATGTCTAGTTTAATAAAGGATTGGGTTTCAAACACCGCGAAGTTTAGAGATGATACCCACAACATATATTCAAACGCTTCTTTAGAAATGCAATACAAATATGTAGCCATGATGACATGCAGGTTATACGGGAAAGAGGACACCTCACATTTTTTCCTTTCGTGGGTGCCTCTAATGTTTCGGGTCGCCGAAGGAAGTTCCTTTGACTGCGCAAAGATGCTTTCCGATAGCTTGACCAGTCGGGTCATAGAGTATCGGGAGTAGAAAGAGAATGGGAAGGCATCTTCATTATTCATGTCTGCATACATTATGGATGCAATTTGTTCTATGATACCATTTCCATTAATGAGTTGGAGTTGGACTTCGGTTGAAGATGAACCCATACATGTATATCATGCAAAATTATGGGAAAACAAAGCGAAAATTTTTTTGTATGAAATCTTTAACTGGGTGATGGTGCCCCTGCATGTTGCCATTTTTGGTCACCCACCACCCCAGATCTCGAACAACATAGTAACAAATCTGCGCAGCATAGCAGACTAGTATGTGGAAGTAGAATTTTCGTACCTCAGAGTTTTTGGGGCTTCTGTTCCCCCACATGCGTTGCCATTGTTCATTCCAGACAAGATGGCTTGTCACGAGGTTGCCTGGCGGACATTAATTGGTGGTATAAGCAAAGAGATTAAGGGGTATTCAAAGAAGGTATGGCCACCTTTTCTTGTTCATTTGAATTCTTATTCTTTATTAAATTTTAGGCATGCCAAAGCTGAGGCAACAGCCATGGAAGACCTAAATTTGGTCTCCATTGAATACAAGAAACACGATCCGCAAAGGGTCATGAAAAATCATTTGTCCAGTTGCGGGCTCAAGAGATTTGAGCATGAGAATTCACCCTTAGATGACATTTTCTGAGGCGCAAGGTCCTATGCTGATATTCTGGCTCGGATACAAACTTTAGCACCCGAGGAAAGAGTCGATGTTTTGAAGTTCCAGGAACATCGACGTAGTTGTCTTCCCATAGTGTTGCGAGGTGAGGATCCGAGTACATCAGAGGTGAAACAGAAAAATGTCGAAGGCTCTAAAGATGCGACTCCTGATCAAGGAAAACACCACTATGAGGGGAAGCAAACGAAGAGTCCGAAAGAAGAGATAAAGACTCCAGACCCGCCGAAGAAGCATAGTCCGGTCGCTACTCCGAGAAAATCAACGAAGCAGATCGGAGAACCTATCACATCAGTTACCCCCTTCCAGTCGATGTAGGGAAATATCGATGCAGGATGGATATTCAATGGAGAGTTGAGGCCCATAAGGGTAGAAGAATTCCCTCTAAATGAGTTTTTCTTCGATAAGAAGAGAAAGGAAGTAGTAAAAAGGGAATTCTATCAGGAAGGAGAGTCAACTTCCAAGAAATATAAAATTATAACTGATGGAAAGGATAAGAAGAATGAGAAATTCGCCAATGAAATAGCAGGGACACTAGGAGCATATGCCTCAACGAATCAATTTTCAGTTGGGCTCTTAAAAAACCAACTTAAAAGAGAAAATCACCTCATTAGGACCATTGAATCCAGACTGGCCACAACAATAGAGACTGCTAAAGACCAAGCGAGTGTAGGAATAGAGCAGGCTAGGTTGGCCAATAAAAACGAGATAGAGATGCTCAAAACTAAGCTTGAGAAAGCACAACTAGTGGTCCGGGATAGTCAGATGCAAGAGAGCCAACAAAGCGATTTGATCAAACAAATACAGGCTAGGGTGGAGATCGCTGAGAACAGAATGATAAACATCGAGATGTTCAAATCCCAGGCGATCGAGATTCGGAGCAGAGTCTCTGCGACACAGTGAAATTTGCTCTCTAAGGTATAAGCGATCGGGGACAACTATTTTCTAGTCAACCAGGTTTCGAAGAACTTATCCGTCAGAGAAAGGGAAGTTGGAGCAGCTCGATTCCCCTTCCAAGAGGCTATGATAGCCACAAACAACAGGGTTTCAGAAAGTACTCCCAGGTTCACCATTTCAGAGAAAACCAGAGGGAACATTCTATTAAAAGAATGGGAGCATAACATCACTGAAGGCAAGCAACAAGCCAAAAAGATAACTAATTCCTTAGAAGAGGCCTTCAGTTCTATAGAAGATGATCTTCTAGGCATTGGCAGCGGAGGTAATGTCGAGACATTGATGAAGATGAATGTGGAAAAAATATCGCTTGATCTAAAGGAAAAAGGGGAAAGAGATTCAGCCGAGATTTCCCAGATGGCTATGGTGGATATAGTCCAAATAAACAAATGCATGATTAGACCCAGTGTACAATTATGCACAATCGACATCATAGATGGACAGATGGAAGATAGGCTGCAACAGTTAGCCCGAGAATGTTACTTCTTTGAAGCCAGTTGTCAAGCAGAACCATCGTAGCTAATATCTCAACTGGTTGAAATATGTGTCGTCTGTACCGAGCCCGCGCGAGGACAAACGTCAGGCACCAAGTGAAGACAGAGAATAAGAAATGGAGCGATTTCTCTCTTCCCTGCCATAACCAAAATTTTGTGACTATTGAGATTATATCTTATTTGTAAAATTGTATAAATATACCACAGAAAGAAAGAAAAAAGGCTGGACCTTTTTGTGTCAATTGTAACAGAGGTTTTACAAATTTGAGAGTTAATACAAAGAAAATCTGAAGATTCTCAATTACGTCAAGACTGTGTTATGAGTTTGTTTTCTCGTATCTCATATTTCATTTCATTTCATATTCTTAACTGATGAATGCTTCGTTATAATTTAGTACGACCAATACTATAGCGAATGAATTTTGTTTTTTTGTAATTGTTTACTCTTTTTCCTCTGTACCAGCTATCAGCAGGTGTAAGACCAGTCTACATTTTCAGAATTCTACACATATTCTCTGCTACATCGGTTATCTTCTTACAATTTTCCTCTTCTATTTATACATGAGATTCCCCCTTGATAGGATCCTTACACCATAGACAGCTAAATGTTTTTCTCACACCTCATACCTTTTATTAAGATATAACCCTATTACGGGAAAGAGCCTTTGATTTGCACTCTGTTTCTTTTCGAAATTATAAATTCTCTTTTATACGACCAAATTGAGACAACACTTAATTTCTCACTGAAGTTTTTGTTATTTTATTGTTCCTCCATGACTGTCCCTGTACCAACACAAACTAATATCGAATCTGGATTATCGAATCAAACACACATCGCCTTAAACCTATTTGACACTATTCTTAAAACAACTGCTACCTGGGTCGAACTCGAACGTTCATGGGCAGCCATTGAACATGATATAACTATCTAGGAACAGTTGGAAGCTAGACAACGCCAACGCCAAAATATTCCTTAGTTTCCTTTGTCGAAGGTTGATGTTTCTATCCTTTCCACCTTTTACCCACTTTCAGATGCCTAGACACTGTACTTCTAAGCCTTAAGTACAGACTCTGGAACAACATATTTCTGGCACCGTTGTCGGGGACCGAAGTTACGAAATCTTTTTCCCTGGGAAAATGACATTTGTTTTTCATTGAAAGTGTTACCCTTTGATAGTGAAAAAAGAGTACACACCTTTTAAGGATTTCTAGTATTTCACTTGGCGACTCCACAAATAATAAACTAGCATCCGGTCGAAGGAATACTAGACAAAACCTGGATGGTAAGCAGATTACGCCCGTTACCAATTCCGAAAAGATTCTAAAGGTGAGAGGCTCTCTTAAGCCAACCTCTACAGTTTACAAACTTAAAAACCCACCACCGAAGACTAAGAGTTCTTCTGAACCCTCAACTTCACTCAGTCCTCTCTTTGATACTAAAGTTTCAACACCAAGCTGCTCCGGAGTTAGGAGTGAGATTCATCCGACAATTCCCTTAGTACACAAAGGAAAGGACCCTCTTGAAAGTTCATTGGATTTTGACATACCATCTTTCCTTCAGTTAAATTTCCCGACCTCACCAAATTCTCAAGAGTGTGTTACACACTCAGTTTCCACACCCGTCGGTTCTCCTGATTTCATCTCTTGCAAATCTGAGGAACCAAGTCCTCGTGTTCCTTATCTTTCCTCATCAAATTTTCCTCTTCATGAAGAAAATAAAGAGTCACTTTTAATTTACCAGAACCCCCTTTATAACTTTCCACAAATAATGATGGCAGCCGCCGGAGGAGGAGGTGGAGGTTTTATAGGAGGAGGTGGAGGAGGATCCCCTCTAGGAGGAGCTGGAGGCCAAGGGCCTGCTCCCCCTCCCAAATTTTTTGTGAAAGTTGCAGCCAGATATGCTCCCTTAGTATTGCCCGTCCCTCTACATGACCTTCCCAAAAATTACATAAAAATTTTACTGAAGTTCACTGGGGAAGGGGATCTGACCACGGCCGAACATATTCATTTCTTCGATCAATTCACCGATATCCTGGGTATCGAACATGAGGACGTATATTCGAGACTTCTTTTCCATACCTTTGAAGGCCAGGTCCGAACTTGGTTTCGGAGCCTACCTGCAACTTCTATCTTGTCTTATGACGCTTTGGAAGATGCTTTCCTCAGACAATGGGGCAAGAGAAAAGACCATCTATATTATTTAATTGAATTTGGGTCTTTAAGGAAAACGAACTCAAAAACAGTCATGGAATTTATTTAGAGATTCAACAAATTGTATAACAAAATCTCAGCCGAGGTTAAACCATCCCAAGCTGCGGCCAAAGTAACTTTCGCCGGAGCTTTTGAACCGGATTTTGAACTCCTTTTGCAAGAAAGAAGGGGAGCCACCCTAAACCAAATGCAGGATGATGTGGTAGAAATAGAGTCTACTATGATGGCTTCAGGTAAGCTTAAATCTAAATTAGAAATAGGAAACCAGGAGAACAAGCAGGTCCGTTAGGGTCTAATAGATCCGCAGATGATAGGGTAGATGATATGGCCAGAGTAATTAAAGAACTGTCAAATAAAATATCCAGAATGGAGCTTGAATAGGCCAAAGATGACTCTTTCCCCAAAATGGATTTCAAGGGGCCAAAGACACCATTGCTCCCTTTTATATCACTCTGAATGTGTATGATCAATTKCTACATAATTGCATGTTAGACTCCAGAGCCTCCCATAACGTTATGCCTAAGATTATAATGGACAAGTTGGGTCTCCAGATCACCAGAACTTATGGAGATCTGTACTCTTTTGACTCAAGAAGGGTTAAGTGTATGGGGATGATAAAAGATCTGGTAGTTACCCTGGCGCAGGTCCCGGTTAAGAGTATCCTGATGGATGTGGTTATCGCAGATATTCTCCCTAAGTATGACTTGTTGTTATCTAGATCATGGGGAGCCAAGTTGGGGGGTTCTCTTCAATTGGACATGACGTTTGCCACAATTCCTGTGTTCGGTGGTCAKTTCACTCAGTTKTATAGAGAAACGAGATTAGCATATACAGTGAGTGACCCTCAAAACCTAAACAATTTCCCTATTTACATTGCGGACCAAGATCTGGGAAATTGTATCTTTTCTTTTGGTGATGGTTTAGATGGTTTTCCGGAGGAAAATGATATAGAGCGAGAGGAGTCAAGTTACATGACAGAGGATTTGTCTAACACTGGTGTTTGGAAAATGTATTTTGATGGTGCTTCATCTTCTGAAGGGGCGAGTGCAGGAGTGCTTTTAGTGGCTCCTGGAGGTAAGTTCATTGTTCCTTTTTCCTACCGACTGCAGTGGGATATAGATTACACTAACAACATATGCGAATATGAAGTGTTGGTCTTAGGATTAGAGGCTTCCAAGAAGATAAATATAAATAACTTAGAGGTATATGGTGATGCAGAGTTAATAGTCAAAAAAATAAACCGACAGTACCTAGCCAAGCATCCCAAATTAATAACATACATAAATTGTGCTTGGGATCTCATGGAAAACTTTTTCTCATCCGTAAATGTCCACTTTATCCCTTGCACAGAGAATTTACACGCTGATGCATTGGCAAAAGAAGCTTCAACCTTCTCTCCTCCCATAACTTTCAAATTGAAGTATCACATTGAAATCAAATACAAACCCTCTATACCAGACAATATCTGACACTGGCAGATCTTTGAGGATGACGAACAAATTAAGAAATTTTTTGTAGCAGTGGGTGAATTCTTTGAAACTCATGCAGACCAAGAAAATCAGAATGACCCGATATGGATCATGGAAGAAGGGGAAGATCCTGAAGCCTTCCGAGAAAAAATTGTGGATCATCGTATGCTGGTCCTTAAAAAAGAACAAATTTCGAAAGGATTGATTCCTTTAGAAAGACTTTTTGATCAGAACGACGTACCTGTAAAATCCACTTTACAACCCCAACCAGAAGAAGTGGAGGACTATGATTTAGGAACTGAAAAAGAATCCAGGATAGTAAAGATATCCAAGTTCCTTCCTCCCGAAATGAAAAGTAAGTATAAATACCTACTTCGATAGTATAAGGATGTTTTCGCCTGGTCTTATGATGAGTTAAGAATGTATGATACTTCCGTAATTGATCACAAGATACCTTTGAAGCCTGGGGTCAAACCTTTTAGGAAAAAGCTTAGACAGATCAACCCCATTTTGTTACCTGTGATCGAAAACGAAGTTAAGAAACTTCTAGACGCAAAAATAATTGTACCTCTGAGATATTCAGACTGGGTAGCAAACTTGGTCCCGGTCAGGAAAAAGAGCGGGGAAATCAGATTGTGTGTGGATTTCAGGAATCTTAATAAGTCATCTCTCAAGGACAACTATCAGCTGCCCAAAATGGACCATGTGATAGAAAAAGTATTTGGAGCAAACCGAATGTCTATGATAGATGGGTTCTCTGGTTATAATCAAATCGCCATGAATGAACAAGACAGGGAAAAAAATTCTTTCACTACACCATGGGGTACCTTAATGTATGATAAAATGCCTTTTGGTTTGATGAATGCAAGGGCCACATTCTAGTGCACTATGGACATCGCTTTCATAGAAGAAAGGGACAAGTTCGTAGTCATTTACCTCGACGATTTGACGATTTTCTCTAAAACTGATGAAAAACACTTGATCCATCTTAAATAGACTTTTGAAAAATGTCGTAGGTTTGGTCTGTCTTTAAACCCAAAGAAGTCACATTTCGCCATGCGGGAAGGTAAGATTTTGGGCCATATCATATCTAGGGATGGAATCAGGATTGATCCTAAGAGGATTGAAGAAATAGATACTATAAATATTCCCAGAAATGTAAAAGAGATTCAACCTTTCTTAGGAAGAATAAATTTTTTATGAAGGTTTATCCCAAATTTTGCTGAGATTGTTAAATTGATCACAGGTATGTTGAAGAAGGACAGTGGAGTGAATTGGACAACCGAGGCTAGAGCATCATTTGTGCATATTAAGAAATTCATAAGCGAGGCACCTGTGTTAGCAAGCCCAAACTATCTGAAATATTTTCTTATTTTCTCATTTGCCTCTGAACACACTATTGCCACAGTGCTCCTACAAAAAAATGAAGAAGGATTCGAACAACTGATCATGTTTTTTAACAAAAGCCTTAGAGACACAAAACTGAAGTATGACATAATAGAAAAATAGGTGTACACAATGGTAAAATCATTAAAGGAATTCAGAACTTATGTACTACACTCAAAGATAATTGCGTACGTGCCTACCAATTCTGTGAAAGATATATTGGTACAGCCAGACAATGACAGAAAAAGAGGGCGATGGCTCGCCAAAATCCAGGAATTTGATCTGGAAGTCAAACCGACCAAATTGATAAAAGGGCAAGGCCTGTCCAAACTCTTAGCTGAGTCAAATTTCAGAGCCCTAGATATCAATTGCCTATAGGAAGGCGACGAAGACATAGACCTAAACGAGATGAATGAAGAAACTAGTCCAAACAAGATCGAAGAGAAGTTCTTATCATCAGGCTGGTATAGAGACATAGTGTCATACTTGCTAACTCTAAAATGCCCATATGAATTATCACCATCTAAGGCCAGAACTTTAAAACTCCATGTAGTTAAATATTGTATCGTTGAAAGTCAGTTGTATTGGAAAGATCCACTCGGTTTCCTGTTAGTCTGTTTAGTGGAATCGGAAACTCAGCTAGTTATAGACGAATTTCATGAGGGAGTCTATGGGGGGAATCACACATGGAGAGCTACAGCTTACAAGGTATTGAGGGCTGGGTACTACTGGCCAAAACTCTTTTTGGATGTCAATGCCAAAGTGCATGCCTGCAACCCTTGTCAACTATTTGCAGGTAAACAGAAGCTCTCGGCGTTGCCTCTAGTTCCATTCAAAGCCGAAGCCCCATTTCAGAAATGGGGTCTAGACTTCATAGGCGAGATTAATCCCCATTCTAGTGCTCAACACAAGTGGATCTTAATAGCTATAGATTATTTTACTAAGTGGGTGGAATCCATTCCAACCAAAAGGGCAACAGACTCAGTGGTAATCGATTTCGTGGAAGACAATATTTTGTCAAGATTCGGTTGTCCCCGAAAGATAGTTACTGACAATGCCCAGTCCTTTAAATCTATGGCTATGATAAGATTTTGTCAAAAGTATAACATCGTTCTTGGCCATTCCACAACATATTACCCCCAAGGGAACGGATTGGCCGAATCATCTAACAAGAGCCTGGTAAATATAATCAAGAAAGCATTGGATGAAAATAAAATATCTTGGCATGTACACTTAAAATACGCATTGTGGGCAAACCGTATAAGCACTAAAAAGTCTATCGAAATTTTGCCTTTTCAAATGGTCTATGGGACAAATTTTGTTCTATATATAAACCTACTGCTACCAGTAATGAAGTTATGGAAAGATCAAAACGAAGAACCCAATCATGTAACCAGGAGAATTAATCAGCTGATTGAGGTTCAACAGCATAGAGTCGAAGTTGATGAAAAGATGTTGAAGTACCAAGATGACATGAAGGCATTGTTCGATCACAAAGAGAAGGACAGGGAATTCTTCCTAGGTGATTTAGTGCTAATATGGGATGCAAGAAAGGAAGAAGCATCAGAGCATGGTAAATTTGATCACCTCTGGTATGGACCGTTCAGGGTCTCGGCTCTGGAAGGAAAAAATTCTTTCCTACTAGAAAATTTAGATGGAGAAGTCCTCAACGCCCCTGTCAACGGGCGGTATCTGAAGCATTACATGACATAACAGTCGCAAGATTAAAAAATAAATAAATAAATAAAATAAATAAAATAAATAAAAAAATAAATTTTATTATATATATTTTGTGTACATATATGTATTTTCATTTAAACATTGCTTTTTGATTTTCCTTTTTTTTCGTTCATGAACTTTCGACACATTTCGGATAAGATTCATATTTGCCTTTTATAGGATTCTAGCTGCATATGAAACAAGCATGAGGAATAAACTGAAAGTCGGTGTCAGAAATAAATCGACATAAACAGGTGATACCTAAAGTAATTTCATATTGCGCAAAGAAAGTAGAATGAAAAGGTAAAGATGAGATTTCTCAAAAGACATGTTATAAAGGACTGTTAAAGAAAACTGAGGTAATGCCATTCAAACTGCAACATCAGTTGAACTGATACATAATAGAGTTGTTTCTTGGTTTAATAATCTCGAAAAAATTAAGATAATCTAAACAATTCACCCAATTTAAAAACAGTCAGTCAAAGTAAAATATCCCCGAAAATATCTACAAGAGTCAGTTTTGAATTTTTTGACCTCTGTATTCTCAGTCAGTAAGTCACTACCTGGCATCCTTTTTATCTTCGGGTTTACCTTTTAAAAAAGTCACCACCTTTCCGTTTCATATACGAATGGGTAAAAGTTTTTCATTTCAAACTCGTGAGCTTCAAAGCAAATTGCAGAAAGAAGGCGAGTCTTCACAACGACTCAATCCCCTGCTAAGCGAAGGAATGCTTAGAGTGATCCTAACTTTCCTAGGTTTTTTAACGACATCGGAGGATTGAAGCTTGCTCAAATAGAATTCCCTTAAAAATTTATTTTTCTTTTCCTCCCTAAGAACAAAGATGTTGTGAAGGTCAAGGGAAGGTTGGTACCGAGTAATCAAAGTAAGTTGACAGACCTATAATGAAAAATATTACACAGATATCAACCCTGATACAAACTGATTGCCCCCATATTCGCGCTCTAAAAAGAAAATTAGAAGACAGGTGGTGAAAGGAAATTCAAAAATGATTGCCCCCACCTAGTCCAAGAGTCGATGAAAGGAATTTCAGAAATGATTTCCCTCATCTCAGCATTTAAATGCATAAATCTATTCCTAAGTGGTGAAAGGAAATTCAGTTAAAAGGGCTAGATAAATTCACCGGGGTTCTGAATAGGCTCACTGGTAGTGAAGCAATATCTGAGATATCTATAAGGTTGTTATACATGAATATCACTCTACTCTGGTAACCAATGATTTTTAAAACCTGATCCACATCCCAAATTCAGATGGGACTTCCCAATTAAAAACATATGATCTTATTCTTTTGATGCAAGCTGATAGCCGCAAGGTCTGTTGGGTCTCCTAGAACTATTTCGATTGTCTTAAAACATACCTTAATTTAGTAGTGGGAAAGGGAAAATTGTGAAAGGGACTACAACTATGTTTAAAAAAGAGTATCTGATTTTAAAAAAGCTTTTCAAGGTAAATAATGAAGTCTCTTCCCCCCTTCGATACCCTTTTCTCGGGAACCTTTTCGCCTGATTGAGCATTTGACTCCATATACCCAATATTGGCATGTGGTCTACTATTCTTCCCATCTCACATGAAGGTGGGATCCCTAGTTGGAGCCTATGTTGGAGCCGCCCTTGTTTTTCTAGACCGTCACAAATTTCATTCTTAATGCTTGAAATCTAAAGATGGTTTTCATATTTTCCTTCTGAGATATCGAGATCTATGAAAATTTATCATGCGAGAAACGATGATTATTATACTCTCGAAGCAAGCCTTACCTTTTGTAAAAATGTTTCCTCTTTTGTCTACTTCGGGATCTCGTAGGTCGGATACTATAATTCATGTAGTTCACACCTCCCGAACCACGAAACAACGAAATCGTTTTAATTTTTCACTCAAGACGGTAACAAGGGCAAATGTTTCCCTAACCCATGATTAAACGTCATCGGGGTTTCACGCTGCGACATTCGCCAAACCCAAATATTTATTTTCATAGTCTTGATAGCCGAGAACACGAGGTCCTTATTTGAATAACCCATGTCAAGGTTAAAGACAAAATCTAACCATGGTAAAAGACTCTCTCAGCCTTTCTCCACTCGGCGTTGTCCTTTTCAAAAGTTACACCGTCTAAACCCCGACTCACAAAATCACGATGCAGTTATAACGTGATTAATTAATCACTTAATCCAAGATTATCTTCCCTTTTAATTTAGTCATTTTATCGCGATCTCGCGGTTTTGCAGCTCGACATGTAAATCTCACATAAACTTATCTTCGAAGCTCCGAGTAGCGATATGGCGAATATAATAATTATAAAATTAATCGAGGCCCAAATCACGATTACCTTTTTATTAACCAAAATTGATCTTCGCAGTCTCAGATGTTAAAAATTCAAAGTGTTAAAATAAAATCCCCGATATAATGAGTACCGAAATATTGATTAACGTTGGTAAAACCAGATTAATTAAGCTAAATCAAGACATATCCTGCATTTCAATGCTTGCACGATTCACGAGGTAGCATTATTCTTTCCATATGCCAACTGACTTTTAAACCGCCAAAATTTATGAAATTAATGAGGAAATAGGGTAAATCGATAAATATAAGATCGAAATTTTATGGCAAAATTTATTTCCAAATGTGATTTAACAGGCTTGTTCTGAAAGGTACCAAGTTTTCAAATATATATAAGGGTTGTGTTTCATTATAACAAATGCATTTCATATGACGCAAAGCACATTATCTCTAAGCAGCTGACTTCTATATGTATATGCATTTCTATCGCAGAAGAGCCAAAACGCAATCTCCATCCATGGATCCGTGAAAAACATCAAAAGAAAATGTTGAGGTTTTAGGACAAGGCCCAGACAATGTCTCTGATACTTCACCTCGAAGTATCGATTCGGTCCCGAATTGGTCGTTCGTTTCGGATGTTCTATAGGCAAAGTTGGTGGTCTATTCTGATGACTCCAGCGACAACGAAAAAGATGATATAACCACCAAATACAAAATAGTCATCCAATCCAAAATGCACAGAGTAGAAGCCAGGCCACAATTTCTTCCATATTATGGCATGGTCTGATGGGCATTGGACCATGTGGACATACCGACCAGAACCATCATGAACGAGCAGAAAGTCACCATCGGGACTTTCAGGCTTGAACATCTACAAACCATGTATAAGCTTCCCACGACATATGGTGTTGAATTCTTGGATGAGTTTAAGCAGAAGGAATGCGTATAGTATGATAAAACCATATCTAGTTTAATAAAGGATTGGGTTTCAAACACCGTGAAGTTCAGAGTTGATACCCACGCATATATTCAATCGCTTCTTTAGAACCGTAGTACAAATATGTAGCCATGATGACATGCAGGTTATACGGGAAAGAGGACACCTCACATTTTTTCCTTTCGTGGGTGCCTCTAATGTTTTGGGTCGTCGAAGGCAGTTCCTTTGACTAGGCAAAGATGCTTTCCGATAGCTTGACTAGTTAGGTCACAGATTATCGGGCGCAAAAAGAGAATGGGAAGGCGTATTCATTCTTCATGTTTTCATACATTATGGACACAATTTGTTCTATGACACCATTTCTATTAATTAGATGGAGTTGGACTCTGGCCGAAGACGAACCCATACATGTATATCATGCAAAATTATGGGAAAACAAAGCAAAAAATTTTGTGTATGAAATCTTTAACTGGGTGATGGTGCCCCTGCATGTCACCATTTTTGGTCACTCGCCACCCCGGATCTTGGACAACATAGTAAAGAATCTGAGCAGCATAGTAGAATGGTATGTGGAAGTAGAATTTTTGTACCTCAGAGTTTTCAGGGCTTTTGTTCCCCCACATGTGTTGCCATTGTTCATTCCCGACAAGCTGGCTTGTCGCGAGGTTGCCCGACAGACAGTAATCGGTGGTATAAGAAAAGAGCTTAAGGGGTATTCAAAGAAGGTATGGCCACCTTTTCCTGTTCATTTGAATTCTTATTCTTTATTAGATTTCGAGCATGCCAAAGCCGAGACAACATCCCTGGAAGACCTAAATTTGGTCTCCATTGAATACAAGAAACATAATCTATAGAGGGTCGTGAGAAATCATTTGGCCAGTTGAGGGATCAAGAGATTTGAGCACGAAAATTCACCCTCGGATGACATTTTTCGAGGCGCAAGGTCTTATGCTGAGATTCTGGCTCGGATACAAACTTTATCACCCGAGGAAAGAGCCGATGTTCTAAAGTTCCAGAAACATCAACGTAGATGTCTTCCCGCAGTGTTGCGAGGTGAGGGTCCAAGTATGTCGGAGGTGAAACAGAAAGATGACGAAGGATCTAAAGATGAGACTCTCGATCAAGGAAAACACCAGGATGAGGGGAAGAAAACGAAGAGTTCGGAAGTAGAGATAAAGACTCCAAACCCGTCGAAGAAGCAGAGTCCGGTCGCTACTCCAGGAAAATTAGTGAAGCAGATCGGAGAACCTATCGCATCAGTTACCCCCTTGCAGTCGACACAGGGAAATATCGATGCAGGATGGATATTAAATGAATATTTGAGGCCCATAAGGGTAGAAGAACTCCCTCCAAATGAGTTTTTCTTCAATAAGAAGAGAAAGGAAGTAGTAAAAAGGGAATTCTATCAGGAAGGAGAGTCAACTGCCAAGAAATATAAAATTATAACTGATGGAAAGGACAAGAAGAATGAGCAATTTGCCACTAAAATAGCAGGGACACTAGTAGCATATGCCTCGATGAATCAATTTTCAGTCAGGCTCTTAAAAAACCAACTTAAAAGAAAAAATCACCTCATTAGGACCCTTGAAGCCAGACTGGCCACAACAACAGAGACTGCTAAAGACCAGGTGAGCGTAGGAATAGAGAAGGCCAGTTTGGCCGATAAAAATGAGATAGAGATGCTCAAAACTAAGCTCGAGCAAGCACAACTGGTGGTTCGGGATGGTCAGATGCAAGCGAGCCAACAAAGGGATTTGATCGAATAGCTACAGGCTAGGGTGGAGATCACTGAGAACAGAATGATAAACATTGGGATGTTCAAATCCCAGGCGATCGAGATTCGGGGCAGAGTCTCTGTGGCACAGCGAAATTTGCTCGCTAAGGTAGAAGCGATCCAGGACAACTGTTTGCTAGTCAACCAGGTTTCGGAGAACTTATCTGTCAGAGAAAGGGAAGCCAAAGCAGCTCGAGTCGCCTTCCAAAAGGCTGTGATAGCCATGAACAAAAGGGTTTCGGAAAGTACTCCCAGTTTCACCATTTCAGAGAAAAACAGAGGGAACATTCTATTAAAAGAATGGGAGTATAACATCGTCGAAGGCAAGAAACAAGCCAAAAAGATAACCAAGTCCTTAGAAGAGGCCTTCAGTTCTATAGACGGTGATTTTCTAGGCATTGAAAGCAGAGGTAATGCCGAGACATTGATGCAGATGAATGTGGAAAAAATATCGCTTGATCTAAAGGAAAAAGGGGAAAGAGATTCGACCGATATTTCCCAGATGACTATGGTGGATATAGTCCAAATAAACAAATGCATGATTAGACCCAACGCGCAATTATGTGTCATTGACATCATAGATGGATAGATGGAAGACAGGATGCAACAGTTAGCCCGAGATTGTTATTTCTTTGAAGCCAACTGTCAAGCAGAACCATCGTGGCTAATATCTCAGTTGGTTGAAAGATGTTTCACTTGTACCGAGCCCGCACGAGGACAAACGTCAGGCACCAATTGAAGACAGAGAAGAAGAAATGGAGCGATTTCTCTCCTCCCTGTCATAACCAAAATTTTGTGACTATTGATATTCTATCTTATTTGTAAAATTGTATAAATATACCACAGAAAGAAATAAAAAAGGCTGGACCTTTTTGTGTCGATTGTAACAGAGTTTTTACAAATTTGAGAGTTAATACAAAGCAAATCTGAAGATTCTCAATTCCGTCAAGACTGTGTTATGAGTTTGTTTTCTCGTA
Source organism: Picea engelmannii (assembly GCA_009831015.1). NCBI lineage: Eukaryota > Viridiplantae > Streptophyta > Pinopsida > Pinales > Pinaceae > Picea > Picea engelmannii. Next base: position 922,148 of record ML780647.1, on the reverse strand, counting down.
TCTCATAATTCATTTCATTTCATATTCTTAACTGATGAATGCTTCGTTATAATTTAGTATGAACACTACTATAGAGAATGAATTTTGGTTTTCTATAATTGTTTACTATTTTTCCTCTGTACCAGCTATCAACGGGTGTAAGATGAGTCTACATTTTCAGAATTCTACACATATTCTCTGCTACATTGGTTATCTTCTTACAGTTTTCCTCTTATGTTTATACGTGAGATTCCCCCTTGATAGGAGCCTTACACCATAGACAGCTAAATGTTTTTCTCCCACCTCATACCTTTTATTAAGATATAACTCTGTTACGGGAAAGAGCCTTTGATTTGCACTTCGTTTCTTTTAGAAATTATAAATTCTCTTTTATACGACCAAATTGAGACAACACTTAATTTCTCACTGAAGTTTTTGTTATTTTATTGTTCCTCCATGATTGTCCCTGTACCAACATAGCCTAATATCGAACCTGGATTATCGAATCAAACACACATTGCCTTAAACCTTTTTGACACTATTCTTAAAACAACTGCTACCCGGGTCGAACTCGAACGTTCATGGGAAACCATTGAACACGATATAACTATCCAGGAATAGTTGGAAGCTAGATAATGCCAACACCGAAATCGTCCTTAGTTTCCTTTGCTGAAGGTTGACGTTTCTCTCCTTTCCACCTTTTACCCACTTTTAGATGCCTAGACACTGTACTTCTAAGCCTTAAGTACGGACTCTGGAACAATAGGAGGGAAGAAGTATCACCTGAAGCGCAATCAAGACATGAAAGAGAGGGAAGGGTAAGGAGAATACTTAGACAAACCTCAGAGTTATCAAGACTCATTGTAGTCTTGTGCAAGATAGACAACACCTATAACAATTATGAGGAATTCCTAACTGGGAATAAAGAAACAGAGTTGTGTTTGCATTCATAAAGAAACATTTAAGTATACCAGACACAAAGATAATATATAACAACATTCCATTCCTGCATTAGGAATAGATACACAAAATATGTATTCAAAATTTAGGCCTCCAATTATATTAATGATATCAAACTCTGATACATTGATCATTTGGTTCTTACCCATATCTCCAAATCTCAGTTATGCTATAGTATGGGCCATTGCAATAGTGACTTGCATTACAACATCGGTACTAACCAAAACAATAACAATGGTAGTTATGGACTAACATCCTACAATAACACTACTACAACCTATTAATCATTCATTAGCCATTATCCTATTACAATCGCATCGGTCTCATATATATAATCCAATATTTTAGGTTTGTTGGTTGAGAACTCAAGAGTTCTTTCTTTTCTTGATCTTTTTGCAACTTCCTTCCTCAAACTGATGTTGCATTATCCTTCCAACTGCTTTTTGTTTCTTTCCTTTTTTCATTGTCTAGCTCCTTAGAAGCTTTAGCAACTTCTTCTCTCCAAAATGAAGTTGCACAATGTGTCGTGCGCAACTTATACTAAACAAAATGAAGTTCCCAACATAAGCCAAACATTTGTGGATGTATCCCAAGGAGCGGGTGAACCATGGTAACTATTGTGTTCTATGTGATTGTTAATGAATGATTTTACTATTCTGTTAATCATTAGCTCAAGAGTGAATGGTTAAAAATAGTTATAACAACATGCATGCATAGGTTTAAATATGAATGAATCATATAAGTAGATGAATGGTTAATGATGATGATGATGTATAAGGAAAATTATCTAAACACCATCCCCACTAATTCTTAGACTACAAACACCTGAGTATTGTAGTCCCCCATAAATCTATCTCGAGGGAGACTGTGTTGTGCACTCTGTGCATAGTGTTTCCTTCTGGTTTACCAGGAGGGCCAATAGTTTTGATGTTTTTTTTGGAAACCTATTTGAGATCAAAACCTAGGTCAACCCAAGTGACCAACAAATGGTTATGTTTCTGGCTAGAACTACACAAGATTGAGTGGACGGGATCTGTGGAACAAAAACACAGAGGATGAAATCATAGAAGGGAATGTTCGGGCCATGGAATCCAACTAAGGGAGATATTGAAATATGGTTGAGGACAAAGGAATTTGAGTTTTCATAGAAGGACAACATAAACCCTAAGTTGATACCATGCAAGTATCTAGACAAATACGTGTTTAGCAACTTGCATGGGCTATTGTTCTATGATTTTCTGCATCTGTTGCAGGAGTGGTTATTGAGGTTGAAGGACAATCACCCTAAGAAATGGATCAAAAAACTAGACTAGAATCATGTGGATATTGTGCATTTACAAAAAGTTAATAAAAAATTTACGGGCGCAGTAGATTTCTGGTTAGACAATATTGTTTCAGGGTTTATCACTGAATTCACAGTAGATACTGCAAAGTTCTACACTGCTCAGAAATGGATTTTATGAAGGTACCTAGTGGTAGGTACATCATATCAATGTGTTCTTCAATCAAAATTTTTTTGTATGAAAAATGTGTGATGACCATGGAATCAGACAACTAAAAATTCCCTACACGCATGGGGGAAGAGGGGAAGCACTGATAGGATCTTGAGACATGGAAAAGGAGATGGATAAGGGTAAGAAAAATGAGGCCATGGACCCAATCATGATGGATGAGGACCATATAAAAAAGATAATGGAAAAAGTTGGAAAGACGCGCGGTGGAAGACCCTACCAATATAAGATGAATAACAAGAAGAGGTCCATAGCTGATAGAGAGGGCTTCACGAGTGATGAAGAAGAGGTAGAGGATATTTGGGTTTTGGATCAGATTGAGGAAATTCTGTGCACAACATATGAAAGGAAAAAATAATGTCCAGGGTTAGGAACATAAGTAATAACTCCAGTACATATCATTGTCAGTGTGGAACTTACAACCCCATGTGCGACTAATAAACCTAAAAGAACACCAACATTTAGACAACCAAATTTAAGTGGAAGAGGATCAATAGGACAAAGGTCCAATCAAAGAAAATCAACTGGGGGAGAAAGTTCAAGAAGTAACAATCAATTATCTACATTGTGTAGAGGTAGTATTTCAACACAGTTCAAAATGGCAGGACAAGATCCCATGATCAGATTACCATAGTTTCAGGGAGAGGAATCAGAGAACCTTGAAAATAATTTATTCATTTGTGAAAATATCTGGGAATAAAAGTAGATCATAGATGAGGATACAAGATTCGCACAGTTAGCTATCACACTAAGAGACCGTACGTTATACTAGTACACGAGCCTTGATGTAAACAGTCCACGAGGAATACCAAAGATTGTTGCATAGGTGAAACAACTATTAGTAAATCAGTTTCAGAAGCCAAGATCAAAATACCAGTACATGAATGAAATGATTGAAATCAAGAAGAAATCATGTGAGTCTGTTTGGTATATTTATCATAGGCTCAAATGTCTGAAAGGTAAGTTGAAATATTCAATTAATGACATGCAACATACACACTTATTTGTGAATGCATTGTTACCACACTTGAAGTATCCTTTGAGACAACATAATTTCTAAAATTAGGTAGAGGCTCTACAAGTATCCTTGCAATTGGAAGAAAACTAGTATCAACAGACAATTCCAATAATAGAGGAGATGAAGGAGGATATGAAGAATTTGACCTTTCAACTGAACCAGAATAATGGAAAAGAGAAAAGAGAAGTTGTTTGGTGTACGCTATGTAGGACAAAAGGACATCATAAGAATGATTGTCCAACTTTTCTGCAGTACTTGGTAGTAGGGGTGCCAAACCCCTTGCCAATAGGAGGACCATGGTATGATATTTGTAAGATGCATGGGAATGATCCATATCATTTTCCAATGATGTAGACAATACCAAACATTTCATATTGCAATTTTTGAAAATCAGTAGGTCATGATGATAAGGACTGTAGAACACTAGAATTGATGAGACGAAGGACTTTAGACACTTACAGGGTGAAAGTAAAAATGATGAAAAGGAAAGTTGCACCTCAGGTCAATCAGGTGCCACCACCATTAAAACCCGTGCATCCATAGTATAACAATGTACAACCACAGTATGACCCCACATAGTATAACCAGGTATGCATCAAAACCAAAAGACATCAGATCATCCTTTAGATATTTGATTTTGGTGTGGATATGAAGATTCACCTTAAATTGTCTGTCACAGGCGTTTATGTAATAGGACTTAAGTAGCTGTAGAATTTAATTTCGATCAGGTAGGTAGTTGGAGGAAACCCGAGAGGACCTCTTGTATAAGTAGGTGCATTGTATACCTAAATAAGGGTAGTTGTAGAGTAGGATATAATTGTTATTGAATGTTAGTTGTTTCAGTATGTATCCATTTTTACATTTGAATGAATGAAACATAGGGATATTGAACCAATGCATGGTGTTGTTATTGTTCATAGTTTCCCTATTATTTTTCTTTCATGAATGAATGAGTTGTGTTGTTGAGTATATGAAACTGTGAAGTGTTTGGATAAGTTTCAATTGTTTCTCTTTGTTGAGTTCATACAAGGTGTGCATACAGTCTGGAAGGAGTGCATTGAAAGAGTCTATTTTGACTCAGAAACTCATAAGAGATAGCATGAACTATCCATTTGCAAGGAGTGCAAAGAGACTATTTCAAGGCGTGCACGATTGCCCTCAATAAGTCGAGTCTTGCATAAGAATCTGTTGTAGGGAGTGCACAGATTCGAAGAACCGAATAAGTGTGGGAATGGGACTGCAAAGCGCAAGGAGTGCATAAAGAGGTTTATCTTGGAAGAAATCACTAAGTCCATATTTCGTAAAAAATGATGAGTTCATAAGAAGTGCATCGGAATAAAGCTCAGGAGAGATAGCGACCCATAATTAACAGGAAGGGATAAATATGTTGAAAGTTGCGAAGTGGTGGTTGATATCACTTCAGAAGGAATTGGGACCACGAACAACTGTTAGATATCAAGAAATGCGCAGAGAAGTTACACCTCGAAATCCTTCGGACTTCGCATGTTTGGAGTTTTTGAGTTGCGAGGGAAGAAAATATTTCGAAGTTACAGAACCCGAAGTCAACCTGGACTATAGATCCATTCAAAGGAAGTGATATCATCCTAGGCCATCAGATCTGGGAAAAGTGCATGGATTGTTAGCTGTGGGTTCTTTCAAGGATTCATATATTGGAGGGTTCATAGTATCGAGGAGTCAAGAATCCTGAAACCCAAAGTCACAAAGATATCACCACCATTGGTTGTTGGAGGGGTGTGAATAGTAATATGATTCCGAGTAACTTTGTTGGTTCATATTTCACGTAGAAAGAGGACAACTACACGCAAGGCAGCCGAAGCCTAAAGTTGTGAAGTGCTGGGAGGCTTATCCCCATACCATAGCCCGAGGTCACGTGAAAGAGAGAGGCAAGTGGAAAATAACTAGCACCCATAAACTCAGAGTTTCTGAAAGCACTAAAGAAGGGGCCCGTAGGTTCCATAGGATCTATAGATAAAGAGAAAAAGGGATCTGTGTAAAGCATTCCAGGTCCATTGAAGGCCTGAAAGAGCTAATCCATCTCAAGAGATTAAGATCCTTGACCAGGATGTCTCAGACTCTTTAGGAGAGAAAGGGGGTCTGCATCAAGTGGTATCAGAGCCTAAAAGAACTCAAGGTTGTACTCTGTGTGCGAGAACCAGTCAACACAATTCCATCGAGGAGACGTGTGGAGCCACATGTAGCCAATCGAGCTATCGAAAGGGAAATGAGGGAACTATGTGCAAGGTTGGAAGCAATGGAAACAGTGCAGAGAAGAGAACCTGATGCTGGGGAAATTGGTGAGGAAGAAAGTGAATAAACAGAGGTTGAGGAAGTTGCAGGGGGATATGCTATCGAAGAACGATTACTGAAAGTTTTCGTGGAGGTGGGAGCTAGAGAAAATATGGACATCTGAATGTATGAAGGAAATTTGGATGCTGAAGCATTTTTGGACTAGATAAGGTCCATGGACAAATATTTCAACTATGAAGATATCGATGAGGAAAAATAGGTGAGACATGTTGTCACTAGACTAAAAGAACATGCAACATTGTGGTGGGAGAAACTGCAGGCTGACATATGAAGCAAAGGTAATAAAAATATTAATATTTGGGATAGGATGGTAGCCAAGATGAAGGCTAAATTCATGCCCAAGGATTACCAGATAAATTTGCTTAGGAGGATGCAGAACCTGAGACAGAAGGGAATGATAGTGAAAGAGTACACAAAAGAGTTTTACAATATGAACATCAGGAATGGACAGAGGGAGAGAGATGAAGATAAGGTTGCTAGGTACATAAATGGTCTGAGATATGAGATCCAAGATGAAATCAACATGATTTCGGTGAGAACAGTAGAGGAGGCATATCAATATGCACTGAAAGAAGAGGAAAATTTAGCCAGAAAACAAAACCAATGAGTCAGAGGTAGAAGCTCTAATAGAGATAAAGGAGTTTCCCATGATAAGGAACAGAAGCCCAAGGGCGAGGATGATAAAACCCAAAGTCACTCAGAAAGAGCAGGAAGCTCCAGAGGGAGACAACCTGGTGGAAGAAATTCTTTTTCCAGAGGAAGAGGAAGAAGCAGAGGAGGAGAGATAATATGTTATACTTGTGTAAAACTAAGATACAAGTCTTGGGAATGTCCCGAGAGGAAGAAAGAAGGAGGAGGTCAAGCTCACATTTCATAAGAATATAAAAGGAATGTTGAGGTAGAAGGTGTAGAGGATGGAAAATATTTGATGTTGAGGAAGGTTCTCCTGAAGCCAGAACTAGAAGTTGACAAACCGGTGCAGAGGAACAATTTGTTCAGGACAATTTGCAAGACTAAAGACAGAGTATGCAAGGTGATAATTTATAGTGGGAGCACTGATAATATAGTATCCACATATATGGTGGATAAATTAGAGATGGAGACAACTACACATCCAAACCCATATAAGGTCTCATGGTTGTAAAAAGGAAACCAGGTAATGGTAACTAAAAAATGCCTTGTTGAATTTAAAATAGGTGGATATAGAGATGATATTTTTTGTGATGTAATTCCCATGGATGTGTGTCATGTTTTGTTGGGAATACCATGGAATTTTGATAGGAATTTCATTCATTATGGGAGAAAGAACACTTACACTTTGGAAACGAATGGTAGGACACACATGTTGTTGTCAATAGAGGAGAAGAAAGTGAAGGAAGAAGCCATCACAATAATACTTCTCATGAGTGGGGAGGAACTCTTGAGTGAATTCAATAAGGAACATGAGATGTAGTTTGTTGTGGTGAGGAAACCCAGAGTTGTCCTTACAAGTACTTATATGGATGATTTTCCTGAAGAAGTTCGAGAGTTGTTGGATAATTTCACTGACATAGTAGTGGATGAGTTGCCTAACTCATTTCCACCTATCAAAAGTACCAGCCATCATATTGACTTGATACAAGGAGAAAGTATGTTGAACAAAGAAGCATACAGGTTGACACCTCAAGAGAATGAGGAGTTGAGGAAACAAGTCCAGGATTTATTAGACAAGGGTTTGGCTAGAGAAAGCTTGATTCCATGTGTAGTACCAACTGTGTTGGGTCCAAAGAAGGATGGAGGATGGAGAATGTGTACAGACTCGAGAGCCATAAACAAGATCACCATCAGTTACAAATTTCCTTTGCCTTGGATGAATGACTTAATGGACTGCTTAAGTGGGTCAAACTTTTTTTCAAAAATAGATTTGAAAAGTGGATATCACCATATAAGAATGAGATAAGTTGATGAGTGGAAATCAACCTTTAAGACAAATGAGGTATTGTATGAATGGCTTGTTATGAAATTTGGCTTAAAAAATTCCCTAAGTACTTTTATGAGGTTGATGAATGAAGTATTGAAGGATTTCATTGGTAAGTTTGTAATCGTATATTTGGATGATATATTGATCTTTAGGAAGACTAAAGAGGATCATTAAGACATCTTACATTAGTGATGAGGAGACTACAACAAGATAAGATGTTAATAAATCTGAAGAAGTCCTCTTTTATGAAGACATAACTCATTTACTTGGGTTTTGTGGTATCGTCAAATGAATTGAATATGGATCCCAAGAAGGTTAGAGAAATCAAAGAATGGCCATCACCAAGAAATATGTTTGAAGTGAGAAGCTTCCATGGATTAGCCAGTTTCTATAGGAAGTTCATTAGAAATTTCAACGGAATTTGTGCACCAATGATGGATATGGTGAAGAAACAAAACACTAGATTGTATCAACCATTGCCAATACTAGAGAGGCCTCAGGATGAAATAAGCATGGATTTTGTGTTGGGAATGCCAATAAAAAAAAGAGGATGTGATTCCATATTTGTGGTGGTGGATAGATTTTCAAATATGGCACACTTTATCCCATGCTAGAAGACTAGTGATGCAACACATGTTGAATATTTTTTTTTCAAGGAGGTTGTGAGACTTCATGGATTGCCAAGGATCATTGTCTTGGACAAATACACTAAATTTGTTGGTCATTTCTAGAGAAAATTATGGAAGAAGTTGGGGGCATAACTGTATTTTATTTCAACATATCACCCTCAGATGGATGGACAAACTGAGGTGGTAAATAGGAGTTTAGGAAATTTTTTGAGGAGTTTGGTCACTGAACATCATAGCCAATGGGATCAAATTTTGTTGCAAGTAGAGTTTGCATATAATGACTCACCAAATAGAAGTACAAGAAAAATCCCATTTCGGATAGTGTATGGGATGAAGCCAAGAGGAGTGTCAGAACTGAGAGATATGGAGCAAAATGAATTTAGAAGTGTTGGATAAGAATAATTCGCTACAGAGATGAAAAATATTCATAATCAGATCATGGATCATTTGCAGAACAACAACACAGAGTGTAAACGTAGAGTTGATCAACACAGAAGAGAACTTCAATTTGAAGTAGGAGATCAAGTTTTAGCACACTTGAGGAAAGAAAGGTTCCCAAGAGGAACATATAACAAGATGAAGTTGAAGAATATTGGACCATGCAAGATCCTAAGAAAATTTGGTAAAAATGCTTATGATATAGAGCTACTAGAAGATGTGGGAATATCACCCATATTCAACATTTAAGACCTATATCCTTACAGGGAATATGACAAAGAGGGATCAGAATATCAAGAGAAGATTCAGTGAGAGAAGGAGATGCTTGTAGCAGAAAATCCACAGGCGGAGAAGATCATTGATCAAAGGATTGGCAAGAAAACCAGGAGGAGGACCTATTTTGAATATTTGGTCAAGTGGAAGGGACACCCGATAAAAGATGGCAGTTGGGTAACTGAAGATGATGTCCAGAAGCATGGAAGGTCAGTGCAGGAGCTCATGGATATGAGTCCATGAATTTTCTTCCCAGAGGAGTACGATGTAGGAGCATCTCCAACAGAGAAGATGTGGAAAACACAATGAGCACAGCGCATAGTGCACCTTTTGAAAAAAAAAAAAAAATTTGAAAGATGGTGTATCTCAGAGAACTTATGAGTAAAATATGAATCAGAGAAGTTAATGGGAAGAGGTTGAACGATCGTGTCAAAACCATAAGAGATCATATCATCTTTTAGATATTTTATTTTGGTGTGGATCTAAATATTCTCCTTAAATTGTCTGTCACATGCGTTTATGTAATAGGACTTAAGTAGTTGTAGAGTTTAATTTCGATCAGGTAGGTAGTTGGAGGAAACCCGAGAGGACCTCTTGTATAAGTAGGGCACTGTATACCTAAATAAGGTTAGTTGCAGAGTAGGAGAGTGTTTTTATTGAATGTTAGTTGTTTCAGGCTGTAGCCATTTTTACATTTGAATGAATGCAACAGAGGGATATTGACCCAACGCATGATGTTGTTATTGTTCACAATTTCCCTATTATTTTTCTTCCATGAATGAATGAGTTAAGTTGTTGAGTATATGAAACTATGAAGTGTTTGGATAAGTTTCAATTGTTTCTCTTCATTGATTTCATGCATGGTGTGCATATAGTCCTCAAGGAGTGTGTTGACAGAGTTGGTTTTGACTCAGAAGCTCAGAAGATATAGTGTGAACTATCCATTTTCAAGGAGTGCAAAGAGACTGCTACAAGGCATGCATAGTTTCCCTCAAGAAATCGAGTCTTGCGTAAGAATATGTTGTGAGTGCATAGATTCGAAGAACTGACTAAGTGTCAGGAACAATACTGTGAAGCGCAAGGATTGTGTAAAGAGGTTTCTTTTGGAAGAAATCACTAAGGCTAGATTTCGTAAAAAATTCTGAGTTTGCAAGAAGTGCATCAGAATCAAGCTCAGGAGAGATAGTGATCGAGAATCAACAGGAAGGGAGAAATGTGTTAAAAGTTGTGAAGTGATGGTTGAGATCCCTTCAGAAGGAATCAAGACCATGAACATTCTTTAGGTATCAAGAAAGGTGTGGGGAAGTTACACCTTGAAATCCTTCAGACTTCGCATGTTCAGAAGTTTTCGGTTGCGAGGAAAGTAAATATTCCGAAGTTACAGAACCTGAAGTCCACATGGACCGTAGATCCGTTCAAAGGAAGTGAGATCATCCTAGGAAGTCAGATCTAGGAAAAAGTGTGTGGATTGTTAGCTGTGGTTTCTTTCGGGGATTCACGGATTGGAGGGTTCGGAGTATCGTGGAGTCAAGAATCCTGAAACTCGAAGTCATGAAGAGATTTCTACCATTGTTTGTAGGAGGGGCGTGAACTGTAGATCTGGTTCCAAGTAACTCTGTTGGTTCAAATTTCATGTAGAAATAGGCCAGCTACATGAACAGTAGTTGAAGCCTGAATTTGCGAAGCCCTGGGAGGCTTAGCCCCAGACCATAGCCCGAGGTTGCATGAAAGAGAGGGGCGAGTGGAAAATAACTAGCACCCAAAAACTCAGAGTTTGTGAAAGCGCTAAAGAAGGGGCATGCGGGTTCCATAGGACCTGTGGATAAAGAGAAAAAGGGACATGTGTAAAACATTCCAGGGCCATTAAAGGCCCGAGACAGCTAATCCAACTCAAGAGATTAAGATCCTTGACCGGGAGGTCATGGAATCTTTAGGAGAGAAAGGGGGTCTGCATCTTTGAGGAGGAGCCAAGATAGGAGCGGATGCAACAAAACAAGATCCAACTTAACACCAATGGGTCAAGAAGAATATTGAGCGACATAAGCAGTTTGACACATAGAAAGAAAAGGAAAAATTTAAGGAGGCTAGACAGGAGCTTCTCAAGGAAAACATTGCATCTACATGAATTGTGTAGAAAACGTAGGATCTAATAATGTACGAAATTCCATCCTTAATGGATCACACCAGTAGGGGATAACCTTTAGAACAAGTAAGTACCATTAATACTTTTATGCAATCTTGTGTTAATTTATTGAATGATCCATCATCTATTAAGGTATTACAAAATCTACTAGAAATATGTAACACAGAGGTAAAAGGGAAGTTAAAGAAGAAAATAATCGATCATCTCCATAGAATAAGAAGAACAAGTAGAGAATTCAGGCTAAATGCCAACATTGGGGACTTCAACATGGGAGATATCATATTGGATTTAGGATTTGAAGTAAATGTCTTTCCTAAGAAGACATGGAAGTGTATGGGAGAACTCACATTAGGTTATTCACCTGTCCATTTGAAACTAGCAAATCAACATAGGGTGTTACCAATTGGAAGGCTTAAAGGGGTGACAGTAGATTTGGATGGAGTGCGCACTATGGTAGATTTTGAAGTAATAGAGATAGTAGATGACACAATACCTTACCTAGTATTACTTGGATTGGATTGGGAATTCAATAACCAGGTTGTGCTCAACCCGAAGACAAGGAAAATGGATTTTTAATCAGGTGAATATAAAGTTATTGCGCCATTGGATCCTTCATAAGGAGAAAGTTTTGTAGAGGTGACTTGTTTGGATTTGGAAGAAATAAATTAGTTATATTGAACTACTTCATGAGAAGAAGACTATGTCAACCCAACTGCAGATGGGGTACTCAACTGGAGAAGCATTACATCGTGTACTTCAGACTCGGATACAGTTTTGGTGAATTGGAAGCATAGACTACATGAAGTCTCCGCAAGGAGGTGTGAAAGAATAGACTGTGCAGTAATATGGGTTGGTACAGAGATAAGGGGACCTCCCCATTTTCATGGCTTAAACGACTTAGAGGAATTACTGAAAAAATATGAGGAGGAAGTTTTGGAAAATCATAGGCTCTTAGCCCTAGACATTTCACATAAAGAAAAACCTTCCATATGGTGGGGTGCATACAAAGAAATAATTTAGTACTGGTATCAGTGTAAAAAACTACTGCGCATTAGATTTGGTACAAAGCAGAGAAGCAACGCAGTGCAGAAGTATGATGGGAAAGGAACACCAGTTGAACACCTAGAGAAATGAAGATCACAATGGAGGATGACACCACCAAAGGAATGGCCTCATCACTTCATTCATACATTGGAAGAGATCCCATGGAACCGGTACATAGACCGGGAGATGCAAAGGGGCACTACAGAATGGACAGTACTACAACATAATTTCATAATAGCCTTCTCATTTGAGCATGAGAACCCAAATATTGATTCACCTCTGAAGCTGATAAAGGGAGTGATATTTTTTTATGAACTGGAGATCAAAATTATAAAAAAATATGAACAATAGAAAAGAAAGACAGTCAAAGAGTTAATATCATGTTATCATGTAGAAGAGGAAACGCTAGATGAATATGATCCACAAAAAATTAAGATCATAGATATTGAAGGAGAGAGAGAGTTGGAAGGTCCATCTTTGGAGTCAGAGGCACTTGATGCACCAATCAAGGTCAATAAAGTCAACATTGGGAGAGAAGAAAATCCTAAAATGGAAAGCATTGGAGACTATTGGGATGAGCAAACATTAGAAAGGATAACAGAGTTACTACGTGAATACAGATACAATGACCTGTTTCTAACAACCTTTACAAATATGAAAGTCATAGGAGGTGAGCTAGGTGAGATGAAGATACCCCTAAAACTAGATGCTAGACCTATCAGACAGAGACCTTATAGGATGAATCCACTGTATAAGAGGAAAGTGAAAGCATAATTGATCGAATGTTGGAAGTTGGCATCATAGAAATAGTAGAGGAATCTGAATGGATCAGCCCCATGTTAGTCCAGGAAAAGAAGAAAGGAGGGATAAGGGTTTGTGCAGATTTGAGAAAACTCAATGATTCTTTATTACATGATCCTTTCCCTACCCATTTTACAGATGAGTTCTTGGAGAATGTGGGAGGCCGGGAAGCATATTCATTCACAAATGGATTCTCATGTTACCATCATATCAAAATAGCTCCAGAAGATAGGTATAAGACTACCTTTGCTAAAGAATGGGGATCCTACCAATATACAGTCATGCCCTTTGGATTGAAGAATGCACCAACTATATTTTCAAGGGTGGTCATAACTTCTTTTAGGGAGTTCATGCATCAATTTCTAGAAGTATATATGGATGACTTGATTGCATATATTCTTTTGAAAGATCATGTATGAGTTTTAAGACGAATGTTGGAAAGATACAAGCAATGTCAGATATCATTAAACATCAAGAAATGCATTTTTGGTACACCTTTTTGGATATCGTTGGGACATATAGTGTGAAAATAGGGTTTACTGGTTGACCCTGCCAAGATTGTTGTCATTGTGAACCTACCACAACCAAATTTAGTGCACCAGTTATGAGCCACGTCGGGACATACATGCTACTACATGAAGTTTATAAAGGGGTATGTGCAGATTACTGCACCGATGGAAAAATTGTTGAAGAAGGACATCAGATTTCAGTGGAATGAGGATTGTCAGCAAATATTGGATACTCTAAAGGAAAATATGGTGAAAACACCTATATTAGTGTTTCCAGATTGGGAAAATGCATTTCATGTGCATGTAGATGCATAAAGAATAGAACTTGGAGAAATTATGGCACAACCAAGAGCAAGGGACTTAGACCATCCTATATCCTTTGCAAGTAGGAATTTTTTAGAATCTGAGAAGAATTACAACACCACATAAAGACAAGGCCTAGCCATGGTATATGCACTTCTAAAATTCATACATTATTTAATGGAAAATCATTTTAAAATGTTCACAGATCATTCTTCCCTCAAATATCTAGTTAACAATCCAGTGTTGGGGGGGAGGATCTGTAGATGGTTGTTATTATTCTGGGAATTTTATTTTGAAGTAATAGTCAAACCAAGGAAGTTGAATGCAAGACCTGATCACTTGTCAAGGGTAACCAATGGAGAAGAACCTACTATGCATAGTTATTTTCAGTACAAGTAGCTAATGAATACTTTGATGTTTTCATTGAATTATTAAGCACATGAGTTTCACCACAGGAGTTTACTACTGCACATAATAAAAATCTAGTGCTCAGATCTGTAGACTATCAACTCATTGCAGGTCAGTTATACAATATCGGCGCATACAAAATTTTGAGAAGGTGTGTATTGGAATATGAATGACCCAAGGTTTTAGTAGAATCTCATGAAGGTATAGCTTGAGGTTACTATACAAGAAAAGATACCACACAAAAGTTATTTCGCACAGGTTTATGGTGGCCAATAGTTCATAAATATGCCAAGGAATATTTCCAGAACTGTGATGTCTTCTAGAGGATTGGCAAACCCAACAGGAGGGATGAGATTCCCCTAAGACCAAGAGTAACTCTATAGGTATTTGAAAAATGGGAAATTTATTTTGTCGGACCTATTAACCCACCAACAAGAAGGTTAGGAGCTAGATATATCATTATTGTGACCTAATACTTAACCAAATGGGCAGAAACAACACCAGTCAAAGATTTAAACATAGAGACAACATCACACTTTTTATTTGAGCAGGTGATCACAAGATTTGGATGTCAAAGGATTATGATAAGTGACCAAGGAACCCATTTTATTAATAGTACCATCAAGGCTATGACTGAGGAGTTTGAAGTCTATCACCAAAAGATTAAACCATATCATCCTCAGGAAAATGGGACAGTAGAAGCGTTCAACAAGATTTTGGAAAATGATTTGACTAAGATCTGAAATGTTAACATGGATGATTGGGATTTGAAAACACCAATAGTATTATGGGAATAGAGGACCACATGTAAGAAGTTTACAGGACATACACCATTCATATTGGTGTATGGACAAGAAGCAGTGGTTCCATTATAATTTCTGGTACCCAGTCTGCACATAGCATCAATTCCCAATATGATAGAAAGAGGCATAGTACAAGAGAGGTTAAGTCAACTAATAGAAATGGAATAAGATAGGATTTTGGCAGGATTTCACCAATAGCTATAGAAACCAAGGGACAAAGCCCAGTATGAAAGACACATAAAAAAGAAGAGATTTAAAGAGTAGGACCTACTTCTTCTCTATGACAATAAATTTTTGCAACACCTTGGTAAGTTCAGAATGCATTGGCTAGGGCCATATGAAGTAAATATTGTCATAGATGGAGGATTTGTGAAGCTAAAGAACTTGGGAGGAACAAAACTTAAAGGAATGGTGAATGGTATTTGAATTTAACTGTACAAGGGCAATCGACCTACTAACACTTAGTAATTACAACGCAATAAGAAAGTCATGTATATAGTGTACTATAATAGATATTAGGAAAGAAAATTGATAAAAAGAAATAAAAAAGACAAAAAGAAGAAAAAGGAAGAAAAAAATACAAAAGAGGTAGAAGTTGGTTGAACAACAAGAAAGTGGAAAAAAGTCACACATAACATTTATTGCGACAACATAGAAATACAATGCGCAGGAAAAATTGGACTCGGTGCAAATGCATGAAAAAAGTGAAAAACAATTATGATTGGGTCTATAAAGTGTGGAAATCACATGTTAGCTTGACACTTAGTGATTATTTTAGCACAGGGAGAGATAGAAGTGTGTGACCTAGGTGTAATTCTGTGAAGAAGAGAGAAATTTTCCAAACCGAATACAACATGACACCACCAAAGTTTGGCACTCTAGGACAATACGTATGGGTTACTCGACAAGGCCAAAGGAGGAAGGAAAGGATGGTGGAGTTTGAGAACGTCATTGAGCTCAAAGATGTTACAACTTCAGAGACAGAGTCACTCAACCCAATCAGGGTTGAGGAGGAAACATCAACAATGAAACAAGGGGAAGTAGGACAAAGCTATGGGACTCAGAATGGTATTACAAAACCTAATCCTGAAACACCGGCTAAACCTGACGAAATGAAGGGTCAACAACAGGGTCGTGACGAAGAGGAGGTGTTGGTCAAGGAAATCACCAAACAACTAAAATTTGAGGGGGAAGAATATGACACAGAAACAATGGAAGAAGTCCAATCTAGCATCGTGAAGAAAAAAAAAGGATTAGTATGCCACAAAAATTACACATACCTACCTCCCAGAAGCAATGGTGACCGTGGAGGACATGCTTTGGAAAGTACCTAAACTAAGGTACTCGTACCATGATGTGTGCAATGAAACAAAATTCCCAGACTTGGCTGAGGAAGCCTACTTGGAAAATGCAGGGGAAATTGGACCCTAGGAAAACTAATCATGGATCCCGCATATTGGATAATAAATCTCTACAAGTTTGGGATCATGAAACTCCTGGACATACCGCACTTTCGCGGTAAAAATGTTGGAATTTGTGTCAAAACATTGCTATCCTAGGTACATGGAAACATTATTTAGATGGATAGCCTAGTACAACTCTATGTGGCATTAATCGCCAAAATTATGGGATTACCCATAGTAGGCAGAATACCAGAGGAATACTTTGACAACAAAGCACGTGAGAAGGAGATTGTCGAGATAGTCAAGGCCCAGTTTGGTACCAGTAGAGGGAGTAGGTTCATTGTGCTTAGAGATATCAATGATGACGCGACAAGTTTCTCCAGCTATCTCATGGCTTGCAAGATGTTGAGGAAGTGCAGAAAAGAAGAAGCTCCAACAAGAGTCATCGCAGTCACTGCACAATGCATGAAGGGGATAATTTTCAGTTGGGGGCCTTACCTCCTGAATCAATTCTTGATCGATTGCAGACATGCACAGGACAATGGAATTGAGTTCCATTCATCTTCTCTCATTATCCTCATAGCCTTCATAGGATGGAAGGAGCCAAATTTTTTCTCTTTTATGGATAGAAATGGGAAGTGCTACGTAACCAGGTATGAATCCCTCTGGCAGACCAAGGACACAAAAAAACAATAGGCGAATAACACAATGTTCACTTTACTTCAGGAAGAGATACAACAATACACAACCAATGTGTGGTGCATTCCTATGGAAGTGGTCTAGGAAACTGAAGGGATGGCCATGTTTAAGGAATCCAGGCACCATTTGTGGATCTAGGACACGATGGATCCAAAGAAGGCATGGTTGGAGATGTAGTATTGCGTCACGAGGGAAGAGGTCAATTGGATAATCAAATACTCGTCTGTGCAATGGAAGGTGCCAGTATCCAAACCAACAACAAATCCAACAGAAAATACATCAACCAAACCCAAGGGGAAATCCAAAGCAGGTCCCTCAACCAGGACAAATAGCCCATATGCTAACACCAGGAACGTTTCATCATGCACTCAAGTGTCTAGAAGAAGCCCCATTACAAAGAGGCTAAGGAGGAAAGAAATGGTGCCAAGGGCAGACATTCATAAGGATTCCAAGAAGGGAGACATGTCTCATGACAACAAGGAGAGGGCACAGGCAATGAAGAGTGGGGCACATCCCACACAGAAAAAAAGAACCACAATGCAGGTGGAGGAGACACACAAAACGATGAAGTACACCAAGGAGGGCCCAATAATCACCTTGGTAGAGTATGATGTTGATTTTATGGTGGAAAAGATCCAGGATAGGTGGGAAGATGTGGTCTGAACTGCAGAATAACAGAGAGAAGAGATCATGGCCAAACTCATAGAAGTCCATGAAACTCTATAGTAGTTACAAATTCATATAGTACCACAGGCCACAAGGCAACAACTTGAAAAGACATAGTGATCCCATGCAAAGAAAGAAATACATGATACAGTTCAGATAGTAGTGAAATGAAGGGATACATTCATGGTCACATGAAAAATGGTCAGAATTGATCAAGAGACCATGCAGAAACCCATGGGGGAAATTGACCACTTTAAGGTAGTCATGGCACAGATACCCACAAAATCACTATATAGACTCCAGGCT
Source organism: Picea engelmannii (assembly GCA_009831015.1). Taxonomy (NCBI): domain Eukaryota; kingdom Viridiplantae; phylum Streptophyta; class Pinopsida; order Pinales; family Pinaceae; genus Picea; species Picea engelmannii. The sequence goes on along the minus strand of ML780647.1, from coordinate 903,967 downwards.
AGTATAATGTAGGAAGTACAATCCAGAGCCTATGTGGATGACACCAACTTGGAGGTTGGTAGGGGGTCATAGAGATGTTACAGATCCTCTACGATCAGTTGAAATTAGAGAAGGAGGAGGAAAAATAACGTTTCGACAAGCTAGAGTAGAGGTTAACAATGGTATACAACCGCATTCTAGATAGTGCTCAAGCACCGGATAGGAGCACAGATTAAAATATAAACATCATTGTGCAGACAATTGAGGGGTATAGGAAGGAGATAGAGTATTTAAAATAAAAACTAAATTCTATGAATCCTCTTTATCTCCGAGAGAAAAGACAAAAAAAAATGAAATTCCAGATAGATGAAACGACAAGGGAAGCGAAGGAAGTCGCAAAATTGATTAACACGACTGTGCAAATTTGGACCACTTTGGAAGAAGATGAAAAGGTCCAATAGTTGTACCAACAAGAGGAGAAAATAAATGTTTCCATCCAGGAATTGAAGCAGTAACAAAAAATGATGAGTATTGCAGAACGCTTGAAGAGCACGTAGGAGATGAGGACCCTGCAGATAGAGTTAAAGACTATGCAGATCAATACGCAAGAAATACATGCCTAGTTGAATCCCCTCTAGGAACAAGAGTCACAGATAATTGTGGAGCTAGAGGGAGAGAAGACAAGGATGTCACATGCACATTCAAAGAGAACAACATTTCTACAAGAACAAATAACAATGCAGATGGTTGAGGCACTAAGAGATAAAGTTGTGCAGGTGAAAGAAAAATGGAAGGAACTAGAAGGGAAGTTCCACAACTTGGAGAAGGTTGTATAGGGAGAACGTACAACCTGAGTGGCTCAGGATGAGCCACATGTCAGTGTTGGGGGCCTGTTTGCATAGACCTATTTTGGGAAGAAGGATCTATTTTGGGTGTAGACATAATTTTTAAGAAAAGGTCTATTTTTGGAGTGCGTTCCTTAGGAGGAAGAAAAGAAACATGCATAAAAACAAGGAAAAGCAGCATGCAGGAAGAAAATAAACATGGTTTGCATGAATATAGGCCTAACTATGATAGGGTTAGGTTTTTTTAACAAATATTATAACGACTATAAGTCAGTAGAGTAGTATAAATAAATACCTAGGAGGTATAGGTCAAGGTTGGTTGTTGTTGTGGTTCAAAAGCTATTGATTGTAGTGAGTTTTGTTATGGTGATTGTGGTAGAGTGGAATAAGCTAGATTTTGAAGGTTAGGTCACATGATGAGGATCTTGGTGTGATCTAGTTAGCCTCCCAAAGGGTACATACCCTCATTTTTATTGTAGTATTGAAGATGTAATGTGAGCAGTGCATATTTTGTAGTAGAATAAATAAAATAGCAGAGAAGCGATATCTTATTGGACATAGCCCTAGACGCAAGTGAACCAAAGTAAAATACTATGTTCTATGTGATTTTTAATGAATGATTTTACTATTATGTTAATAATTAGTTCAAGAATGAAATGATTAAAACTAGTTATAATAACATGCAAACATAGGTTTAAAGATGAATGAATCATAGAAGTAGATGAATAATTAATGATGACAATGATTTATAAGGAAAAGGATATAAACACCATGCCCACTCACTCCTAGAATACAAACACCTGAGTATTGAAGTCCCCCATAAAGTTATCTCAGTTGATACTGCGTTGTGCACTTTGTGTGCAACGTTTCCTTCTGGTTTACCAGGAGGGCCGATAGTTTTGAGGGTTTTGTTGGAAACCTATTTGAGATAAAAAAAATGGGGTCATCCCAAGTAACCAATAGGGATAGTAAACCTTCTAACCCTCAATAGTTGCAACACATAAAGTAGACATGTACATATTATATATATTAGGAGTTAAAAGAAGAAAAGGGAAGAAAAAAAGTAGAAAAATGAGAAAAAACCAAAAAGAAGTAGGTAAATGTATAAGTGGTAGACAGACAGTTGAAGGATACAATGTGAAACATACAATAAATGGGTGTGAAAAAATTCAATATACTACGTGCAGGAAAAATAAACATAGTGCGATGGGATGGAAAATGATCAGAAAAGAGAAAAAATTGGTGAACGAAAAACAAAGAGGGTGTCAAATCATTTATGACAACATTTATATATGAGGAAAAGAATGAAAAAAGGTAAACACTCGTGATTTTGAGCAAAGGAGCGACATAGAAAACATGGTGTGAGTGAGTAAGAACTTGTGAAGAACCTAGATGATATTTGCAACAAATTTTAACCAGGATAGAATAATGACACTGCCAAAGTTCGGAGCACATAGCCAGCTTTCCAGAAGGACAAGAAGTGATAAAAAAATGATGGAGGATGCTCCCAGATAATCGCCGAAGTGTCCTCAGACACACAATTTTATTAATGGGAAAATAAATTACATAAGATACATTGCAAGAGTTTACATCCAACAACACAATACTCTTGCAATGAGCTATATATAAGCTCAAAGTCCCAACAAACTCAAGATATGGATCACTTATTAAATAAACAAGTGTCCATTTACAATAAATTCTATCTTAACCATCTTAAAACAAATCTCCTAATTTAGAGCCTAAGATACGACACTTTTCTAGAGTCATATCTTTTACAACAATAATGTATCTCTAAAGTTCTACATTTATTTAACAAATATTCTAAATTATTAATTTAATATTCTAAATTAATAATCTTTTTATTCTAACTTTATAAACTATGATAATTGTATTTTGGATTATCTAACATTCCCCCCTATGATCCAAAAATACATTACAACAGATACCAAGTTCATCCCTGAACTTAGTAAATTTTATTCTGCCAAGAGGTTTCGTGAAAATGTCGGAGATCTGATCTTCTGAAGGACAATAAATTGGCTTGATGACATCCTTTGCAATAAGCGATCTGATATGATGATACTTGGTGTCCACGTTCTTTGTATTTGAATGAAAAACTGGATTCTTGGCAAGCTTAATGGCTGACTGACTGTCGATGAATAATGATGTAGCTTTTGTTTGAGAAATGCCCAAGTCCTGTAAAATCCTGCGTAACCAAACAATTTCACATGTTGCTTCCCATGCTGA
>ML780647.1:857957-890307 GCA_009831015.1 Picea engelmannii | reverse complement strand
GGTGCCGATTCAGTCGGGATTTCACATATCGCGAAATCGGGGTTTTCGTTGCATTGCGTTCTTTGCATTATGAAATCCTGATCCCCGAAACTTCGATGAGGCCTCCTGGCTGCCACACATCCATATGAATGAACGGTCTAGATCCCTGCTTGATTTAACGGCTGCGATCAAATCGCGAAATCGCATATCGCAATTTCAGGGTTTTCGTTGTCGAGTGAACTTTGCATATAGAAATCCCAATCCCTGAATATCCGATGGCTTATCTCCCTTGCAACTTCTGTCTGATCTGACGGCCCTCATTCTTTCGGGAAATTTGAATGAGATCCTGTGGTTGTGGATCTCTGTCTTCCTTCTCTTCTGCAAATTCCTGTATCTTGAGCTTTGCCTTTGCTGCATGCATTTTCTTCAACGTTGTTCCTCCTGAGCTTGCCATCAATGACAAGCATACGTTACTTGGTAAACATTTGCCAAAAACCCTTTCTTCTCATCAGAATACCCAATCATTGTGCATTTCAAACTTCTTGAGTCAAGCTTAGTTTGCTTTTCTTTCGAAACTAAAGCATAACATACTCACCCAAAAACTCTAAGATGTTTAACTCAAGGTTTGAAACCAAACCATGCTTCATAAGGGGTGATTCCATCCAAAGAAGCAGTTGGAGATATGTTCCTTAAGTAATAGCTGTATGGATAGCTTATGCCTAATATTTAGAACTTAACCTTTTAAAACTCAACATAGATCTGGCCATTCCTAACAAAGTGTGATTCATTCGTTCGGTGTCTCCATTTTGCTAAGGAGTGTAGAAATTAGTAAGTTGTCTTCTTATCCCATTGTCTGAGCAATAAGTGTTGAATTCAGTAGAAGTGAATTCTCCGCCATTATCTATCCTGAGTGTACTGATTTTTTCTTTAACTTCATTTTCAACAAGTTGTCGAAAGATCTTAAATTTGTCGAATACTTCTGACTTTTGTTTCAAGAAGTAAACCCAAGATATTCTACTAAAATCATCAACAAAGAGTAAAAAATATTTGCAACCACCGAAAGAATTTTCAAGGGGTCCACAAACATCACTGTGAACTAGTTGCAAACTCCGATTTGCACGCCATGAACTTGTTGAAAAACTTTCTTGACTCTGTTTGCCATAAATGCATGCTTCACATTTTGAAGTATCCTTTTTGAAAGTGGGAAGTCCCTTAACCATCCCTTGTTTTTGCAATTGAGACAAACTTTCAAAGTTGAGATGTCCATATCGCACATGACACAACCTGATAGGAGAGATACCTATACTGACTGATCCTGCAAAGTCTGAATGTCTTGGAATAACTGTTCCTTTCATCCTTAACAGTTTTCCGTCTTCATATCCTGTCATCACTGTTTTCATATTTTGCTTGACTGAATTTATCTTCACCAAACCATCTTCCATAATTACCTGATGTCCCACTTGTCGAATTGTGACTAAAGACAACAAATTCTTTTTGAAAGTGGGTACATACCATACATTTGAAATTAGTCGTTCTCCAATATCAGGTAAATAAAATTTAACGACTCCTTTTCCGTAAGGAGTATGTTGAGTATGATCTGCAATAAAAACAGGATTAAGATAGCATTCTTTAAAATCCCAAAAGAAGTCTCGTCTGAAAGTCATGTGTTGAGATGCCCCTGAATCTAAAATCCAAGCATCTTCATAATCACTTTGAAAGTCATTTGAAATCTGTAACGTTGAAGATGAGGTAAACACATATTCTGAATCATCATCCTGTCGATCATTAGCAAATTGTGCTGTGTTTTGTTGAAACTTGGCGATTTTGTCAATGGAAGTGCGACAATCTTCTGCATAATGACCGACTTTGTTACACCTTCTGCAAACAATTTGACTGAAGTCTCTCCCTCTGTCGAAATTCTATCCTCCAAAATTTTGTCCTCTACCCCTGCTTTGATTTCTTGACTGAGTTTGTCCTTTGCCTTGATTTTTGTTTTGAAAAGAACCTCTGCCTTGACTATTTCCTCTTCCTTGAAAATATCCTCTGCCTTGATTGTTTCCTCTTCCTTGAAAATACCCTCTTCCTTGACTGTTGCCTTTGCCTTGACTATTTCCTCTGCCTTGACTATTGTCTCTATGTTGGCCTCTTCCACGACTTTGTACAAAATTTCCTCTTCCTCTGTTGCTATGACTGTCACTGGAAGGCTTACTTGTGCTTGCTTCTGAGAGAAAAACATCTTCACCAACTTTGTTTTTTTTTCCAAATGTTTTATTGTGTTGAGACAATAGTTCACTTAGTTCATCAAATGTAAGCTTGTCTAATTTAACAGTGACTTTTAAAGTCTCTAAAAAATGTGTATAAGAAGAAGGAAATCCAGCTATTAAGATTGTAGTCATAAAGCTATCATCCACTGCTTGAAAACCCACATTTAATATTTCCTGCTTAATGTTTTTAAGTCTGGAAATATATTCATGGACATCACGGCCTTCAATCAATTTTTGTTGAAGCAACTTTAATTGAAGATCAACTTTCTTGGATTCAGGCTGAGTATCAAATAAATCTTTATACACTTTCAAGGCAGACCACGCATCATTCATCTTTTCAATATGCACATACATTTCATCATTGATTGAAGCTTTAATAAGTGCTAATGCTTTGGCATGTTTAACTTCCCATTTTGCTAATGTCGTTGCATCTTTCGGCTTAGTGGACTTAGTATCTTCATTACAGATATCATGCCAAAGTTCATTGTAAATGAGAGTACTTGCAATGAGTCGTTTCCATGTTTTATAAGATTTTGTGCCTTCAAGTTTATCTGAGTCGGAGAATAAATTAATTAACTTCGACATTTGGACTATAGTGAATGTACGCACCAGAAATAATCACACCAAAGAAGATGAAAAACACACCAAACGCATCACACCAAAAACGATCTATCGGGGCTTGGCCTTGACCCTCGTATAGTCGTTGAAAAAAGGAGAAAATGATGGAGCTTTGTACTTGGCTCTAGTCAAATCCAAAAACCTTTCAAAATTTTACAATCTGGCAATTTTGCACTTTTACAAAAAAAAATTCTTCGAAAACTCTTGCAAAAAGAAAATCACCCCCCCTCAAATTAAAATTACTTTGAGTTACAATGTATTTCCCAAAAATATTCAAACTACTTATAATGTGATTTTGGCTGCTCTTTTATTGATCGCTCCTTTTAGGGCTTCAATAATGTGAATTGGACTGTTCTTTTATTCGACACTCCTTCACTGTATACAAAAACTTTGCTCGCGGTGGGGTAAGATTTCACCTGACAGAAATGCAGAAAATAATGATTGTTATCCCTGTGAGGTAGCACCAATTCCCACGCAATTTTAAACACGCGTCTTCTGCGCCACTCTGATCGAATTAAATCTGCACACATTTTTAAATCTCCACGAATCAACACAGATTAAATCTTGCTGGAGTGTCGAATTCGTGCAGGGCTTCAAATCGGATCTGGCACATGTTTTTAAGTCGGATCTGGCAGAAAATGAATTCGCTCCAGCAATTAACTCCATCCAGAAAACAAGATAAATAACTCCTTCAAGGGAGAAGTGCACTGGAACAAGATCTGGGTAAAAGTACAATTGTATATTGCTCATGAACTAAAAAGTACATGAGCAATATAATACAGATTATCATGGGTAAAAGTACTTTAATGTCATGAGCTAAAGTAATTACCCAAATATACAAATCTCATGAACTAAAAAGTACTTTTACAGATTATCATGGGTAATTGTACTTTAATGTCATCAGGATAATTGTACTTTTACTTGACATAATACAGATCCAAAGAAGAGGAAAGCCAATGCCATCATTTTTGGAATGTATATTTAGGAAATGTAGGAGAAAATAATAGACACATGGAGGATCTCACCTGAAGTGGTGAAGGAGCATGAGGGGATTTCCAACTTCAAGGAATCTAGGCACAACATATGGATACAATCAAAGAGATACCCTGGCAAGATGACATGGTTAAATATGCAGTATTGCATCACAATAGAAGAAGTCCAATGGGTAATAGTAGAATGGCCAGATCAATGGAAGGTACCAATGGCTATAAATAAAGGAAGGTACCAATGGCTATTGAGATAGACCCTGAAGGGTCCTTAGATAAACAACTCGTGTCACTTCATGACTTTGACGTTTGAGGATTCCGACCGTTTCCAACTCTTTCATGCCTAGAGTTGGTCAACTATGAATGACCATAACTAGTATTTGACGGTTAGGAAGGGTTTTGAAGGATCTTTAGATCTATGACTTACATCACTTTGTGACTTTAGTAGGTTTTGAGTATTGTGAAGTTTAAACATCCTAGAGTCCTGGACCTTTGAAGTCCCGAAGTCCAAACGACTTAGATCCTTTTGAGTGTAGCAAAGGGTTCTAGGGTCCTGGTCGTATGGGACTTTGATAAGAACCATAGAGCTACACTCTTAAACCTTAACCAAGATTTAGTTAAGTATGTGAACTCGAGCCCGAGATCACTTGGAAAAGAAAAATGGTTTGAAGGAATCACCTTTATTCTATAGGGATCGAGATATAGAGCAGAATAAAGGTAATTTCAAGGGATCGACAGAACTGAGCAATCCCATAGAGTCTATCCCAACTTTAAATTTGAGAAATTCATCCTTGGGAAATCCATTTGAGGATTTTCCAACCATAGTCATTATGGTTTTGACTATGTTCTCCTAACATATTCTTTACACAGCTCCTCCATGGGGAACTCCTTTAGCATGCAAATTCCTTATTTCATATCCATCACTATATGTGATGGCCTCAACCTTGAGTCAACTTATAATTGATCATTTTAGTTGTTTACCAAATATTCCATAAGGAATATACAATTGCATTCTTATGATGCATTCTGAATTACATATGCTCATTATCTCATTGTGTTTTAATCCACAATGTTCTTACTACCTGCTTCAACATACTGTGTGTCTACTATATACACACTTATAGTTGTTTTTTTTGTTTTTGTTTTTAGTATCTATTGAAATTTAGTTAGTTCATGATTGTTCATGATCACTTACATCTGGCCTTTAAAATCCTAATCAGGTTGTTTTTTATCATGACAACGAAATATTCCTTCTCATTCACTCTTTCATCAATTTATACAAGCCTTTCCTGAGGGAAGGGAACACATTCCCCTCAAGCCATCATTCAAAAAAAAACTTTCATGACTCTTCAGAATAGAGTTAGCCATGCATCCTGGTATTTATTCAATATTGGAAAGTGAAATTCTTTCCTTCCATTTCACTCTTCTAGGTGGTCACATTGTGCCTTTAGTATACATATACTCATAAATCATACATGTTCATCACTTACAAATTTAATATCATTCATTCATATCTATTTGGTCTTAATATTAGTCTTCATATCAAGCAACCTTACAATGCATTAAATCCATGCACTCAAGTATATACAAACATAGCTAAACATCCATCATGGAATCTCATTGCTCACAGCTTTTCCATGTTATTCATACACATGGACATGTCAGACTTCCAAATCCTTCTCCCAAGGATCTTACTGCCATTATTATGAAAATTCCCATAGAGATACTCAACACTGAGCTTCCCTCTTTTTTGAGATTTTGTCATCATTCACATGATATCCACATGGAAAGTTTAACATACATAATCATAGTTATGTATCCCTTTCCATATGAAAACAACTAACAAGAAGGAATTATTGCCTCAACTACTATAAAATTATTCAACAAACCAGAAATACCATCTGGGAAATTCCAACAGTTCCCAAGGAAACAAGACAACTTATCAAGCTTCATTTTCATGCCTCAAACAATTTGTTTTTGTTCAACAAACCTTTTTATCAAGGGGATCCTTTTCTAGATTCCCTCTCACTACTACTGGAGAATACCAAGTCATAGTTATATGGCTACCATCCATCTTTGGATGTGAACCTGACCCATTGGTAATATAGAAGTTCCCCAACACTTCATTTACCACTTTCAAGATCAACATTTCATTAACCATTTTACCTCATTCTCATGAGGTTATATGTAATCAACATCATCACCATTTTACTCATGTTTCTATAGTCATATCATCACTAACCATATGATATAAGACCTCACCTTATTTTATATCCAATGACATACCATATATATATATGCATGCTCAATATTTTCCATATGCATTTCAGCATATCCTCGTGCACCAATCATTTCACTTATGCCTACAGTGCATATGCATTCCACTTGATTACCTCTTGCATAGACATGCCCTTAAGTTATTAGGGATACACACTCCCTTAACACAACCATGAGTTTTTGAACTTGCTCATGTCACTTCATTGCTTCTTCCATGAGGGTTATTCTTGGTCCATTTGGCTCCTTTTTACTTGCTTAACTAGGTTATTCCAACAACAAATTTCATTCATTATAGGTCAAGTAAATTGAACTTACAATTTCCCATCAATCCCATAGTCATGAGGGGTTATACATACAAGGTTTAATATCTTTTATTAAATCAACAATTTATTACTACCAAGGATCCTATCACTTCATGTTCATTTCCTTTAACCATGAGGAATTTTTCTGTAAGGGTCTTAGCCATCAAATAAACATTCATTATAGTTGCTAGAGGCCCTGACTACCCACACTTGTAGGAAACCTCACAATCTATTCATTCCATTCACATCTAATTATTTATATTAATGCCTATTAACATCATACCACTCTTTTAGGAGTAGCTATAATTCTACCAGAGCTGCAATATACTCCCTCTATTGCACATCTGACTGTAAATTTTATGTTGTAAGAATTTTCCAAAAGGATACCTCAACCAAGGGCTTGTGCAGATAACAAATAAACTTCTCCAATGTAGGGGAACTCTTCTAACAGGGTTTTATTTTCCTTTTTATACCAGTCTTATGGATAATTTATGGCCCATCCATACCTAATTTTTAAATCTTTCCCTGATAGATAAGGTAGGGTAGGGTGCCCCCCCCCCCCCCCCCCCTTAAAGTTTTTCTAATAAAATTTTAATCAATTCTTCCACGAGCCCATGTAGGCCAAGTGTTGTTTCTTGTTCTGATACCACTCTGTAACACACCCAACCATAGATGATTTTAGGGGCTAAATTTAGAAAATGTGCTAATTTTCCATGGTTTTTCCCAAAACAAAGATTTGTTATTTTCCACTTTTTTCTAAAAATGATTCGTCCAAATTCCATAGAATAAAATTATTTTACCTTTAAAATCGCCAAAATTTTATAGAAAGTATATTAAATCCTTATAAATTTGAATAGTTTTACAAAACTATCGGCAAACATTTTACATTTTCCATATTATGGAATAGTAATATTATCCCATGTTTCTACATTTTAATATAAATTTCCATCCTTAAAAGAATCCCTGCACCCAACCCCTTAAGTACCCTTTTAAGGGATGGGGTATAATTTTTTCTCCTTCCTGCAGCTTCTATGAGTTCCTCGAATAAGAGCATCATTTCCTTATACTCTTTGAGAGATTTCCAATGACTATAAACTCGTCCAAAATTGAGTTATGAATCAAAAGTTATGGCTCCCTAAAATTTTGGGGTATCGTTGGTCAAAGTCCACATGGCTCCCACGTGGATCCACCTCATTTGTAACATCCTACAAGGCAATGACATGACGTTGGTCGTCCTCCTCTAGAGATGACATGGCCATGAGAGGAGTGGTTGCAGGGGATATCTTCACATATTCATGAATACCAGGCCTTCATCCCTCCATCATTCATCTACAGATCTACAACATCTCTGGAGACCCGAAGGCCCGAAGTCTTCTTTCGCTCCAAAGTATATGGTGGGGATCGATCCACCCTTAAATTTAATGGTTGAGAATTGTCTTCCCTTAACACAAGGTTTATTCTTGAAAAGGGGTGGGGGTCCCACACCTAACTCATGACCACTTCCATGAAACCACATGGAACTATCCAGGCACACCACATCATTATGGTGTACACGGGCCTGTCCAACAAGAGTTGGACACTCACTAGTACATTTGTGTCAAATTCTGAAGACGCGTTCAACACAATTGCCACTTTATATTGTCGGGAGAATGAAAAACAACATACCCCCTCAAACGTCATTTCACATGACGTTGTTTTTCCTATGCCATATCTATCATCTCTATTGCATTGTTTCATGCGAACATGTGTCATCTCGGATTTGACTGTCCAAACCCCATATATTCATCGCTACAACGACTTTATAGACATCAGAATTCTGATGTCCCATTTCATCAGTCTCCACTATGTGTGTGCTATGGGAGCGACATTACCATATGTTGTAACACCGACATAGGGTAGCATCTCTCCACTGACGGTAAGTTATTCATCTCCGACATGTTTTCTATGGGAGAGACATTCCTAGATGTCGTAAGACCGGCATAAGGTAACATCTTTCCACCGACGGTAAGAGGATCATATATGACGTTTTTTCTATGGGAGCGACATATCTAGGCATCGTAAGACCGACGTAGGGGGATGTCACTCCATCGATGGTAAGAGGATCATATCTAACATGTTTTCTATGGGAGCGACGTCTCCAAGACATCGCAATAGCGATGGCATGTAGGTATTTAAAAAAAAATGTCAATTCCATTTATACAAGACCATTTCCCATGAAAACATTACATTCAAAAGGATATCCTTTGATAGCATTCATAACATTATGCATTAATTCTTATCCATTTTTTCTTTAAATGCTCATTTTGCTTGACAATTAGAAGTTGGATGTCACCTTGACTCTCCTCTATTCTAGAGTCATACATTTATTTTGTTGTATGTAAAGTGAATAACCATGGACACAAGATGTTGCATGCATTATGTTTGATTATGGTGTTGGAATATTTTATTTGGTTCTTAGCAAGGTTCATGTCATTGACAAGTTGAGGAACCTCACCATGTCACCATGGAGTAATGATCTGAAATGATCTTTTACACGACAATGGTTGAGTTATTAAGCATGTGTTGTTTAACCAATTAGGAAGCTAATGAAAGAGGAAGAAAATATGAGAGGACATAACAGTCATATAAACATGTATAGATCTAAAATGAAGCATAAACAACACCAAACCATAAACACCAATGTGATAATGGAGTTCGACAATCTTGCCTACATCTCTGGACCTTTGTCTTAGTGGGTGAGGCTCTCTTATTTATGTTCAAAGCTCAATAAGTACATCACAACAGTGCCAAAATGTTAAAAAACTAATCTAGTCTTGTTCTACCAATCTCTAGAACCCAACAGAAGAAACAACACTCAAATCGGATGACCGGAGCTCCCAGAAATGGCCTGCAAAGGTGCGCTCCTCAACAACTTCCCTGCATAAAAAAGGATTTGGCTTGGAAAATATTCATCATAAACCTAATATGAATGTCTTCCCCTAGCCTAAAGAAGGATTTGTGTATATAGATATGAAGTTTGTAACCATATCCCAACTTCCCCCCAAGATCTGGCCTAAAAAAGGGCCCAATATCCCCCAATATTTGCCAAAAATCTCCAAAAATGTTGAATAAAACCATAAAATATTTTAATATAAAGTTAAAACCTACTTATAAAAAAAATTCAAGGTGAAACCCCTTATCCATTGGCCTCTAGTCGTATGGGAGCCCTCCATGTGGCCTCGGGCTAGAATACCTATCCACTAGCCCCTAACATCTCTACTCCTAGGCGTATTATAGGGCCATATGGCTATGTTGTTGCATCCGTGCACTCTTTGGTATAGCTCCCAACATAGTAGCCAAGGGTTTAACCCCTGGTCGCCAGGCTAGCTCGACCCACCCGGCTAAACCCTTAACCACCGTTCCCAAAAATGGAATAGCTCCAGGGTCTCATGGTGAATGGTGGCACATAGCTCTGACCGTGGGATGGAATTTTACAAACCACACCAAAATGTTATGATTGTAGGCCTGGGTTCCCAAGGTGTGGTAGTATGTTGTTTCATCGAGGGTTGGGGCTAGGCCCCAACCCCTTATTTTTTCCCAATTCCAATACATGTAAAATTAAATATCACCCACACCATATGTGGTTAATTCACTCCTGGTAAGCAAGCTCGTATCCCGACCTACGCAAGATATTGGAGCCCGAGGAGGTCCAGGGTTCGAAACCCATAAAATCCAACAAATTTTGCATACAACAGATGAGCCAATCGATGGGTGCCATGTGGCAGCCCATGTCTGGGCCAAGTGGCACCTCTCCATTCGTTGAATCTGATGCCACTTGTTAACTGTTCATTGGACCACCTATCTATTGAGATGTCAACCATTGTACCTACCACACATATGACATGTCATCTGTATGGATTGTACGGACCTTCCACATCATCCGTACAGACGTGCCACATGTCCCCATTGCAAGGGTGACACGTTTCACTCCTAGATTGGTCCGCCTGTTCGTCCACATTAGTTTCCATACGCCCATTCATTCTGCCACATGTCACCTCCAGAAGCTTCCAACTATTCCTACCATGTTAGTTGTACGAATTTACGGCTTGTACAGTCAGCTGCCACGTGGCACTATGCGGGCTATACAATCATCATTTTTTTTGCTTGTTTGTCAAAAACACCAGATCTCCATAACTTGAGCATACAATGTTCATTTGAGCCTGTTCAAGTTGTGTTGGGTTCATATCAATGAGAACTATGCACACATCTGTTTTGAATCCATTTCGAGAACTTTTAGTTTTAGGCCTTTCTAAGCCCCATCAAGCTCCTGGATCAAAATTTGGATCACACCTCCCCACTAAAGGACCTTTTGGTCCTCCAAAAGGCTACAAAATGAACCTTATAGATTACATACTCATAAGGACAAAAACAAAAACAATATGTTGTACAAAAATGATGTTATAATAGGTCATCATTTCAACATGTGTGATTACATTAATGGAAGAAAAATACAATGAAGTTGTGACATCCACTTCTGGAAAAACCAAGTGTCTAGTTTCTTTCCTTCATGGTGTTCTTCTTGCTTTGCTAGTAATCCTTCTTCCTTCGTGAGTACATGAACAATCCTTTTTTACTTCCTTGGATGAAGCTCCAGATTAAGCTTCCAACAATTAGCCTTTTGATGTCAACCCCTATTGCAAAACGTGCACTGAGTTTTTGGCATCCAGACCTATTTTCCCTTATCTTTCTTTCATTGTGGAGTTGAGTCTTTATGTTATGTTTCCTTCTTGGTCGAAATTAACCTCCTTTACAAAGATTGTCTCTTCCAACACTTGGCAACACAATGCTTAGTTGAATGACAAAAAGTAAATGGGTACACATTCCACAAGTTCTGGATTACATGATTATGTTTTTTATAATAAAAAAGAGAATTGGTAAAAGTAGGACCATTATACCTTCCTTGTTGATATTCAATTTTTTTTGGAGATGAATTGAATTCACTACCATAATAAAGGAGTGATACACCATCACCTTTCATGAAGTGTTCCTGCAATGACTTAGGCTAGCCATTTGAAGCATTACTTTCTTCCGAAGTTTTGGAACCCATCTTGGAGGATGCTCCAATATCCACTTCACCATATCCCAATCCTAAATATTGATGCCTTTCCACAACCTAATTGGTATTAGCGATACCTTTACCCTTACATCCAAGGCCCTTTTCTTCTTCATAACCCATCTTGGTTAGCAATTGCAAACCTATACCTCTTGTATGTTTTTCAAATGCACCAAAACCATCTTGATGGGAACAAGGAGAACTTGATGAATGACCTTCATTGCATACCTCAGAGATGTTTTCGGAAACAGATGTAGAAGGCACTTTCTTCAATACTTCTTTGAATTTGTTGTTCTTTGAAGCCTTCTCTTGAACCAATCTCTTTCATTCCAAGTAGTATTCATACAACACTTTCACCATCTCGAACATCGAAAACACCAAATTTCATAAATACTTCTCATCTTGAGAAAGTCCTCATGTAGATGCCATTTTCTTCCTTGAGACAAGATCTTCCCTGGTTAACATGTGAAATTCAAATCCAAACATCAACTAGTTATGATACCACTTGATTCGAAATGATCTTTACATGACAATGATTGAGTTATTAAGCATGTGTTGTTTAACCAATTAGGAAGATAATGAAAGAGGAATAAAATATGAGAATAAATAATAGCCATATAAACATGTACAGATCTAAAATGAAGCATAAACAACAACAAACCATAAACACCAATGTGATAATGGAATTCAGCAATATTGCCTACGTCTCTGCTCCTTTGTTTTAGTGGGTGAGGCTCTCTTATTTATGTTCAAAGCTCAATAAGTACATCAAAGTAGTGCCAGAATGTTACAAAACTGATATGGTCTTTTTCTACCAGATCTCTAGAACCCAACAGAAGAAACGACACTCAAATCAGATGACCAGAGCTCCCAGAAACGGCCCGCAAAGGTGTGCTCCTCAATAGCTTCCCTACATAAAAATGGCTTTGGCTTGGAAAATATTCAACATAAACCTGCTCTGAAATTCTTCCCCTAGCCTAAAGAAGGCATGGTTTATATAGATCTGAAGTTGGTAACCATCTCCCAACTTCCCCCCAATATATGGCCTCAAAAGGGCCCAATATCCCCCAATATTGGCCAAAAATCTCCAAAAATGCTGAATAAAACCATAAAATATTTTAATATAAATTTAAAACCCACTTATAACAAAAATTTAGGGTGCAGCCCCTTATGCGCTAGCCTTTGGTTGTATGGGATCCCGCCATGTGGCCTCGGGCTAGCATGCCTATGCATTGGCCCCTAACAACTTTTCTCATGGTCGTATTATAGGGCCATGTGGCCATGTTGTTGCATCTATGTGTGCTTTGGTATATCTCCTGACAGAGTACCCCAGGGTTTAGCCCTTGGTCGGTGGGCTAGCCTGACCGACCAGACTAAAACCTTAACCATCGCGCCCAAAAATAGAATAGCCCCCGGGTCTCATGGTAAATGGTGGCACATAGCTCTGACCGTGGGCTAGACTTTTAAAAACCACTCCAAAATTTTATGATTTTAGGCCTAGGTTCCCAAGGTGTGGTCATATGTGGTTGCATTGGGGGCTGGGGCTAACCCCCAACCCTTTATTTCTGCCCAATTCCAATACATGTAAACTTAAATATCACCTGCACCATATGTGGTTAAGTCACACTCGGTAGGTAGGCTAGTAGCCTAGCCTACGTGAGAGCTTGGAAACTAGGGAGGTCCAGGATTCAAAACCCATAAATGCCAACAAATTTTGCATACCACAAATGAGCCAATCGATGGGTGCCACATGGCATCCCATGTCTGGGCCACATGGCACCTCTTCATTTGTCCAATCTAATGCCACTTTTCAACCATCCATTGGACCACATGTATACTGAGCTATCAACCACTATACGTACCACGCATATTCCACATCATCCGTATGGATTGTACGGACCTGCCATGTGTCACCATTGGAAGGGTGACACGTGTCACTCCCAAATTGGTCCACTTGTCTGTCCACGTCAACATCTGTATGCCTAGTCAGCTTTCCACATGTCACCTCCAGAAGCTTCCAACTGTTCTTTCCATGTCAATTGTATGGTCATATGGCCTGTACAGTCATCTGCCACATGACACTGTACGAACTGTACAGTCATCATTTGTTTTTGCTTGTTTGAAAAAATGAACAGATCGCCATAACTTGAGCATATGATGTCCGTTTGATCTCATTCAAGTTGTGTTGGGATCGTATTGATGAGGCCTACACATGTGTCCAATTTGAATACATTATGATAACTTTTATTTTTAGGCCTTTCTGAGCCCCATCAAGGTCCTGGATCCAAATCTAGATCAAGTAAGTGCTTAATACATTTAATTCCAAACAATGGTTTACTAATGTATCCGAACCAACAATAATTGATTTACATTCCTATAATACCATTGCTGACAACAACATTAAATTCAAATCCTATTTGTATTGGATAACCATGTATCTAATTACCTTTTTCTAGAGTTAATTAATCCATAAATGTGGGCATCACACTAACTACGATGATTGAGTTGGGTTTTATTCCTAGAATAACCTACATTTCATTGAAGAATGTTGTGATTTTATGGGAATAGTGAGTCTAGGAATAACCAACAATGTTTTCATTCCATGGATATGCTTACCATTTTCCAGAGCTAATAAATATGCACATGTAGACAGAACACCAACCATGGTGATTGTGTTGGATTTTATGCCTAGGACTTGTGTTTTGTTGAAGAATATCAAGGCTTCATGGGGACATAATGATTGCATTCTAATAAAAGAATGATAAGGCTTCATGACGATGGAAAATATGTGAATAACCAATAATGATTACCACAACATCTTGTTTAGGTATTATTTTGAACAATTAGTGGGAAATGCTAAACCCCCACATGCACTTATTACTTTTTTATAGAGCCAAATTCCATAATAAATGCACTTCATATTTCTTAACCATGGATGTAAGATTCCATGACTATCAATTTAGATAATATATAGTATAACAATTTTTATTCTCATGTTGGAACCTTGTATTTGGTTTATAGAAAGGCTCATGTCATTGACAAGTCTAGGAACCCTCGCCAAGTTACTAACTAAGTATTTTCCGCATTTCATTTTTAATAAGTGTTTTTTAATTCTATCCTAACCGATAATGATTGAATTATGTTTCTACATTACAATTGCCCACAATAATATTACATGCAAATCCAATTTGCATCGCATAACCATATATCTACTTACCTTGGTCTAGAGCCAATAATTATGCACATGTAGACAAAACATTGACCACAATGTTTGAGTTGGGTTTTATGCCCATGACAACTTACATATTGTTGAATAATGTTAAGGATTCATGGGGATGGTGACTTTGTGAATAACCAATAATTATTTCATTCCAAGGATCGACTTATTTGGTGCCAAGGCCAATAAATATGCAATAGAACACTAACCATGATGATTGAGCTGGGTTTTATGCCTAGGACATGCATTTTTTGAAGAATGTCAAGGCTTTGGGAACCAATGATTCCATTGAAATTTAAGAATGTTAAGTCTTAACAGGGATTTCCAATCTGGGAATAACTTGCAATGATTGTAGTCCATGACCTAACATCCCATTTAGGCATCTTGTGAACAATTAGTGGGCAATGCTAAAATCCCCACATGAACTTCTTACCTTGTTCCAAAGCCAAATTCCATAACCAAATAAAAATATTATAGCATAACCATGGATGTAAGATTCCATCAATATTAATTTATATCATATATAGTGGAAAGAGTTTTTATTATGGTGTTAAATCTTACATTTGGTTCTTAGAATGAATCATGTTAATGATGAGTCGAGGAACCTCACCAAGTCAACATGGATTAAGTGCTTGCTACATATCAATCCTAATAATGGTTTACTAATTCTATAATAATTATTAATTATTGCATTGCATTTCTACAAGATCACTACCCACAAAAACATTACATTTAAATCCAATTGTTATTGCATAACCATGGATCAATTTACCTTATTCTAGACATAATAAATTTACACATGTAGGTAGAACACTAGCAACAATTAAGTTGGGTTTATGCCTAGAAAAACTTGCATTTCATTGAAGAATATCAAAGCTTCATGGGGATTCCTGGCATGGGAATAACTAGCAATGATTGAATTGCATCAACCTACTTACCTTATTCTAGAGCCAATAAATCTAAACATGTAGGTAGAACACTGGCCAAGATGATTACGTTAGGTTTTCTTCCCAAGATTTGCATTTTGTTGAATAATGTCAAGATGTCACGGGGACCCAATGATTGAATTCCAATTTAAGAATGTCAAGGCTTCATGGGAATGGTGAATCTATTAATAACCAACAATGATTGCATTCCATGACCCAACATACCATTTAGGCATTCCTTTGAACAATCAATGGGAAATTCTAAAATCCCCACATGAACTTCTTGTCTTGTTCCAAAGTGAAATTCCATAACAAAAATGCACTTATTATTGCACAACCATGGATGCTATATTCCATGAGTATTAGTTTAGATCAGATATAGTGAAGATGATTTTTATTATGGTGTTGGAATCTTGGATTTGGTTCCCAACAAGGCTCATGCCATTAACAAGTTGAGGAACCTCTCCAAGTCATCGTGGACTAAGTCTTGGATGCATTTAATTCCCAACAAGGGTTTACTAATTCTATTGCAAATAGCAATGATTGTATTCTATTTCTAGAAGACATTGCCCACAATAACATTATTTTTGAATCCATTTTTTATTGCGTAGCCATGGGTTTTATTACCTTGTTCTAGAGTCAATAAATTTTCACATGTAGACATATCACTAACCACAGAGATTGAGTTGGGTTTTATTCCTATACAATTTTGATTTCACTAAGAATTCCAACACTTCACTAGGATGGTGAATCTAGGAATAACCAACAATTATTAAATTTATGAAAAAACAAGGGTTTTGTTTCATTTTAAGAGTAGTGTGACCCACTGTGTGAACCTTCTGCGCAGTGTGACCCACGGTGTGACCCTTCTGTGCAGTGCGACCCACAGAGTGGCACTTCTGAGTAAGGTTGGAAAATTCAGTTTTTAAAGTCCTTCCCATTGGTATTTTCTCGAGTTTGATGGTTCATTGGAAAGTAGACACATGGGTATACTTGACCTAGTTTTTAGAATTCAAAATGGACTCCTAAAAGTTGGACAAAAACAATATTGAAATGGTGCGACGCTTCTGCAGTTTTGGACGCTGTGCTTCTGTCAAACTTTCAAATTTTTAATTTTTCCTATTTTGGTCGAAGTCAAAGGTAGTAGCTCGAATTGTAAAAGGTCATATGATGTAATTGAATCAAATAAGTATGTTCATAGTCATTTATGATGTAAATTTGGATGACATTGAATACATTAAAGAGGTCAAAGGTCAGTTGAGACAAATTTGGGAATTAGTTCAACCTCCCATATTTTGTGTTTTTGTTGTAGATATTTTAGGAAACTGATCCTAATCTGAAGGATTCGACTCTTGGAGGTAGGATATAAGTTTTTCATCTATTTGTATACTTAATGTAATAAAAAGGAGGGGGATAATATTGTTTTGAAGCTTTGGAAGCCATTGTAGTGGATTTTTGCAGAAGCTTAATGCATATTGCAACAAGTTTTTACAAGGATTCTTGTGTTGGAGTTTGTTTCCATGTGTTTTATTTTTCTATGTAAATTATCTTCATCCCATGTTTTTCTTATGCTAAATCTATCTCAATTGTTGAAAAATAATTCATTTCATGCTCTGTTTTGTAGGATTTGGCAATTAATTATTTCAGTGTTCCTGTAGGTGAATTCACATTACATTGCTCACTCACCCTCTACCTTTTTTTTCCTCAATCATCACACTACAACGATATTAAATTGGACATACATTTCCAGGTACCTTTTCCCTGTTTGACCTCTGCAATTGATCTTTAAGAGTGATTATTCTAGTTTCGTGGTTTTCAAACCCATTGTCCAACAAAACACCCACTTTATTATAAAAAACCCTCATTGTACCTAATACCTAGCCTAAGATCATTGTTTTTTATTCATCTCATTGAGGTTGACCAATTGAGAGATCCCTCTCTAGTTGGTAGGGCTAGATACTGACCAAAATATTGGTTTGAGGTTACCTTTGCCAATTTCCTTCACATCCTTGGGAGATCTGACAGAGAGATAACAGGTGGAAAAAATATGTCATTTCCTGAGCCCTTCATCTCCCCTCAACCAAAAGTGTTGCATGTCCTCATGCCACCTACTATTCTTGTTCAAGAGCACCGGAGTGAATATCTTCCCAATTGAAGGCTAGATGCCCAAATTAATTTGCACCATAAAATCCGAGTGCTCTATCTACTTGAGTCCATTGCATAACTTATTCTCATTCTTCCTACTTGATGGGTGACTTGTAAAACCTAATAGGACACCAAAGAAGGGGAAAGTGAAATCCAATGCCAAGACACCTAACATCATGTATTAATATAGAGTTTATATAAAAGGTTTATCTGTTGAGGGATCAACTGAAATATGGATAACCCACAAGTTTCCTATTCCTCAAGTAATTAGGGAGTTGTTCCCATATGTCATGGGAAATCAACAATTCTTTCAAGGAATGTTTCTTGACAATTTCTTGGTAATTTGAGATATCATATATTTTATGGTATCTAATTATTTCATAGTATCCAAGGTATTGTAACAACCTCTGGTAATAAACTATTATAACTGATGGTAGGGGATACTGATACCAAATGATCAATCTTGAACCAACATCCCACTAGTGATATCAACATCCCATTTAGGAATCTTTTGAACAATTAGTGGGAAATGATAAAATACCCACATGAACTTATTAGCTTGTTCCAAAGACAAATTCCATAACCAAATACAAATGTTATAGAATAAACATGGATGTAAGATTCCATCAATATCAATTTAGATTAGAAATAGTGGAAAGAGTTTTGATTATGGTGTTAAATATTACATTTGGTTCTTAGCATGAATCATGTAAATGATGAGTAGGGGAACTTCACCAAGTCACTAAATTCTTATTGCCTAGCCATGAGTTTTCTTACCTTGTTCTAGAGTCAATAAATTTGCACATGTAGACATATCACTAACCACGGAGATTGAGTTGGGTTTTATTCCTAGAAAATTTGGATTTCACTAAGAATTCCAACACTTCACTAGGATGGTGAATCTAGGAATAACCAATAATTATTAAATTTGTGAAAAAATGAGGGTTTTGTTTCATTTTGGGAGCAGTGCGACCCACAGTGCGACCCTTATGTGCAATGTGACCCACAGTTCGACCCTTTTGCGTAGTGTGACCCACAAAGCGACGCTTCTAAGTAAGGTTGGAAAATTTAGTTTTTGAAGGCCTTCCCATTGGTATTTTATCAAGTTTGATGGTTCATTGGAAAGTAGAAACATGGGGATACTTGAAATAGTTTCCATAATTCAAAATGGTCTCCTAAAATTTGTCCAAAAACAAAATTGAACTGGCGCGACGCTTTGTTGACGGGCGAAATTGTCCGTCCATCAATTGAGAGAGTGGAACCGGTCCGGGGTTGTCTAAATAACCCAAGTCGTTTGGAATGAACCACCCTGACGGGTTTAACGGCTCCGTTGGCCGCTCTAAGGTCTCCTAAGAAAACCAAAGAGGAAACTAACCTAAGCTAACTAATCTATCTAAAACTAATAAAACAAACTAAACTAAACTAAAACTAAACTAAAATTAAAACAAGAATAAAGAAAACTAATCAAACTAAAAATACTAATCTAAAACAAACTAAAACTAACTAACAAATTAACTGAAAACTAACTAATACACTAATCTAATTAAAACAAACTACTAAATGAAACTAAAACTAAATACTAACTACTCTAACTATTATATACAATCTACTAATTACTATTACACTAACTCTAATTATCAGTTGTCTAATTACTAGTTATATTACTTATCAACAAATGTACACTATAAACAGCCTATAGATTTAATTAAAACCTGCAAAAATCCTGTGTTTTATGTCCTAAGACAACCAGATATATTTTTTGATTTTTATATTTTATGAAATAGAAATAAAACTAATGAAATTAAATGATCTAATGTACTAACTCTAACTTAAATTAATATCTGAATTAAACTACTAATAAAACAATAAACAAAAGACTACCTAACCTGGAAGCGCTCCTAGTTTATCCTGCGTATGATGACTTCAAAGCTGATCGGAGGAGAGAAAATCACACTGGTTAATCCCAAATCTTTTCGTAAATGATTGGCTGTGCTACTATTTGAGTTATTTATAGGACAAACAAGACATAAAAGAACATAACAACTTTATGATTATAAATCTCTGCAAAAAGGGAAACCTGTTATGCAAAAACTTATATTTAACAACTCAATTCATGAAGAAGATAAACCTGTCATTCACAAACTAAATTAAACAATTGTTATATCTTTTATACACTTGGAAGAAACCAGATATGGATTACAGTAATTAAAATTATATCATTTGCACATGATCAAGATAGCTAAAGTAGTCATAAACCATATACAAATTGATATACACAACATGAAACAAAATATTGATATATTGAGAAGTTAAAGCTATGACAAAACACCAAATTCTGCTTCAGTCTGTATTAAAAATCCATATCCTTGTTCTCCCATGAATGAGGATGCCAATATTACAAAAATCATAGGTTTATATAAGTCTCTCCACAGGGTAAAACCTCCATGTGGATAATATCAAACAGTTTTACATAATCTGGGAAATATCCCAAAATAAACTAAACTAGGAAATTAAACTTCAAGTGAAATCTTTGAAATATCCCCTAATTGCTCATCAAAGCCACTGCCATTTCAAATTGATCTGCAATAGACCAAAAATAACCAATTATAAAGACATTTCATCAATAAAACAATAAAAAATTGATCCAACAGACTTAGCTACAGAATCATCTGATTCTGTAGCTAGTCTAAAATAGCATACAGGACCAGATAGCAATCAAATAAAATCTTTTTCAAAAGAATCAAATCCAATTTAATTTTCTTTTAATAAATATTCAAAATGAATTACTATAATTCCAATGAATTTATCATTCAAATTTAACCAAATCGAAAAGTGATTCAAACGAAACAGGGTAAGAATGCTCTGCCCTTTTTTGTTGTTGCCATAAAATATGGTCAAATCATAACAGGACTGTTTCATAACAAAGTGAAATATAGCATGAATCATATCATATAAGATACGATATACCACAACACAATTATAATCGATACAATCATAATTGAACACAATCAAACTTGATTTGTTACGACTGTAACAATATGCATAAGGTTCATGTCGTTTCAATCAAATATGGAAAGACAGTTACGATGATTGTCAGATAAACATTAATCAAACTTTGCCATAGATTCCAATCGTTGAGTGTTTACACAGTCCATAGATAGAATCACATAGTGGTCATAACCATTAACAAGAGTAATAATCATAGACCGAGTAACAATCAGAGCAAATCGTAACTGAGTTAAAAATAGAAACAAATCATAATCCTAGGCATAATCAACTTTGTTCCGAAATCAAATTTAAATAGTATATTTGTCGTAATATGAATCGAGCTGATAGCACGGTGAAACAAAACAATGCGAATCAAATAGTTGGATACAACAGTTATGACTCACATCTATTCGCAACTTGGTTACACCTTAATAGAATGGTATTTGAATACAACAGTTAACCATAATTGCCAACCATATCATCTAGAATATTACCAATTCGAAATGTGATTTTGACTGTGTTTGGAATTGAAATACCAGAAACGGCCTGTTTTTAGAAAAGATATTAACAACTTCAATAAATAATAGTGTATCCAATTCAAACTAAACTAAAACAATCAAATCCAATCACGATCAATCAGATCAGAACTAAATCTAATCGAAACCAATCCGAAATTCGATTAATCAAAACAAACTTATATACAATAATGCATGCTTATTAACCAATTTCTAATCGACGCTATACACAGAGTTGTGAGTTCATCGTATAAACAGATGATAATCATACCAGTGTGACTGTTCATACTATGCCAACTTTGATTTCACAACCGCTGTAGCAGACTCCACATTCTTAAACAAAATCGAACCTGTTGTTCGCTATTTCTTATCAGTGGATGGCATCTTTTCCTTCTAGCTAGTGATCCTTGCAACTTGATCCTCCAGAGCATGAATTCTGGACTGGAGCATTGGCACATCGAGGTAATACCTTTCTAGCCACGAGCCACACTGATCACATGGTGGAACCGTTGTTTCGGTTGGTGCAGGAGGGGGTTTAGACGAGTCACCAGGGGTTTCACAAGGCATTTTGATGCCTGGATAATTAGGATCATTTTGTAAGCACGGTGGTAGATTGTTCACAAAATCGTATGAGGGTTTGTCACACAGACCTTCAGAATAGGGATATTCACTTGCCATGTAACGTTCAATCTCTGAGTCAGAATCTTCACTCACCATGATAGGGTCAGGGTTGACAGGAATTCTTGGTTTGTTTCTTTCCATGCGAGAGATTAACCGAGCATTTTTCTTCCCTTTAGAATTCGCAGTAGGTTTGGCCTTAGGCCTTTTAGCCATGGGTTTAACAACTTCAAAATGTTTGTTCGCAGAATTGGGTAGGTCAATAGGCGAGTCAGGTAGGGGTGTAGGTAGCAGAGCATTGTAAGGCACAAGGGGTACCGACTTGCTCTCGCTCACCACAGGTTTGTCAACTTGTGGTGGGCTTGAGCCATCAAAATCATTGTGTTTAAGAAAATCCTCCCAGCAGTCTCGGTGTAACCCCAATTTACAAACCACAAGAATTTTAGTTAACCCAAAATGAAATATGTTGTTATCGGCCTAGTTTCGTTTATACCTCTTAGACATTTTAAACAAACTCCTATGCAAGTAGTAAGGCATATTAAGTTCATAGCCCATGAAAACCATAAGTAGTCGAAGGTGATACAAGAAAATGAAACCATACCGACCCTCGCAGGTGATGAACTGCTTGGTTATCATTAGCAGGTCATGCCAGCGTTGCTTGAGCATATTTGTGGGGAAACCCTTGTCACAAGAACTCACTCTTCGTGACTGGAAGAGAAATGTCCATGGGACATCTTCCACTTTGCAATTTTTTGACCATTTTTGACCAATAGCAGGGAGACCGGTAGCTAAACTGAGAAATTGCTCGTCAATTTCTAACAGCACATCCCCAACCTTGGCTCGGCAGCCATCGAAAGTTAACACGAATTGCCGAGCCACACCAGGGTTAAAGCCATCAAACTTTCGTATGAACGGGAGCCAGCTGAATTCTTCAAGGTTGCTGTAAGCACCATCGAACATCAACAAAGATTGGCAACCATTGGGTTCAGCCCTTATGACTGAAGCCATGGTGCGGGCATCATGATAGGGTTCGGATCAAACACACAATACACAGGAGAAAAAATCGATAGGGCTAACAGCTGCAAGCGCTCAAAGGGGATGCAAATCAATATGCACATGCGAAGGTGGTGGGTTAGTTCACCGCCATGCAAAACATTAATGGTCGAGTACAACGTTGTTCCATCAATTATGACATCACTCAAACCACATTAATCGGCTAACACAAGGATTTAAACGGTGGATAGTGATACCAAGGCACCATTGTATCGTTTGAAACCACAAACATTCAATATAGAATCAAACCCAAAGTTAATACGCGCCAATGTAATAATTCAAACCATTAAATCAAAACCAAAAGTTGAACCAATGTGTGATTTCATAACTTCAAACCATTGCCATTCAAAATGAAATCGAAATTCATATGTTGACCATGTGCTTGTTGCATAATGCATAATCAAAGTTTATAAAACATTGTGACTAAATGACTTTATGAAATCAATAAGCCAAGATATTATAAAAGTAAGGATCACATCATATAAAACAAGATCAACCATGACCCCTATATAATCAAGTATAATTCCTAGGTTAACATGCTCAATGCCTCATCAATTTAAATAAAAAATCAAGTTGTGCAATCAAAGTAAAATTAGGTAAATGGACATAGTTTGAAAATCATTCCAGCCACTTAATATCAAACCAGAGGTAAGTGCCTTTCAAAATATTATTGAGAATATCATGACAGTACAAATAACGATGGAGGAGTTTTCACGCTTTCAGTCATGAAAAAATAAATCGAAACCAATTTGCAAATGTCGCATGAAATAAAAATGTCGTATTTTTGCAAAATGCGACGGAAATTTGAAGTTCAAGAGACATAGGTGTAGACAACTTTTACGGAAATTGAAAAAATTGAATTGGCTGCCAACAATGGCGACAAACTGGCAGAAGCATTTATCTCTGTTGAAAGAAACAAATTCATATTAGGATGACAAAGAAAATTTCAACTCAGAAACAACAACCAGAAAATTGTGCAAACATCATTATTCACCATTTTTTCCAGCGATGTTTTGAAGATGAAAACTAATAACAGTCTTAAGATCAGCAAGTCATGATTTTTATGATGAAATCTTCAATACTGTTGGCATGGCCACTGCTGCCAGCAGGCATCCATAGCCTCGACAGGGTTGCCATTTAACCCACTCGGACGTCTGTATCCTGTCAAGAAGTTCTAGATCAGAATAAAGGACTTTTTAAAAGAGGTTTCTTATATTTTTTTACATATTTTCGTGTACCCGACATTGCTTCACTGCCAGCGGGCCTGTTCAGTACCCCGACGAAGTTGTCTTGGAACCATGCTTGCATTTACCCGCTGCCAGCGGACCTGTTCAGTATCCCGGTGGGTTTACAAACACTTCCCACAGCTCTTATTAATATTTTTATTTTATTTTTCTTTTATATATAGCTGAGCGGGGTGACGCTGAAAAATCTTGATATTTTATCATATTTTTTCAAACCTCATCAGAATTTTTGACACTGTCCTTTATTCAGCACCAGAAATGTCTTATTTCTAAAACAACTTGCTATGACAGGGAGACATCCTTTTGAGTCATTCCTTTACGGAAAAGGGATAGTGTAAAAAGATAAAGATGATCATGACAAACTTCACTCAGAGATTGAAATTAGTAACTTCTTTCAAACAAGAAAATTTTTCATTATAAATATCATTTTTAGAAATATATCACTGATGTTCGTACAATATTTCAGAAGTTATTTCAGCGAAGAGATTTTCTTATGGTCTTTGTCTGAATGGCTCGATGCATAGGCATGCATATGTTTCAGAAATATAAAAAAAAACTGACCAATCAAATCAAATCCAGAAACGGAAACAAAGGCAAAATAAAAACAAAAGGAAATATTTACATAATATACAAAGGTAGTAATCAAGTGAAGTATCTTTTCAGGGCTTGGCCATTCACCGGATAGGTGTCAAGCTTCCCTTCAAGATTCTGTAAACGAAAGGAACTAGGACCCAAATTTTCAGCAATAAAAAATGGCCCAAGCCACAAATTTTGAAACTTGGTGTGTTCACCCTTCCCTTCGTGCGGTTTGTCCCACTTTAAGATGAGATCACCTACTTAAAAATTCCTATCAGAAGCGGAACTAGAATCGAACCAGCTTTTAGTCAATTGTTGATGTTGGTCTAGCTTACGCTTAGCTTGGGTTCTTACTTCTTCTAACTTCATCAAAGCATTAATACGGCTTTCTAAAGGGGGACAATCTTCTTCTTGAAGTTTTTGTGACAATTGAAGTGAAGGAAGAAGAATATGAGGTGGTAGAATGGCTTCTCTGCCATAAACGAGAAAAAAGGGGGAATTACCTATAGCGGCTTCGGGTGTTACCCTATCAGCCCACAGTGCATTAAGCAGTGCATTGTGCCAATTCTTGTGATTTTCAGCCACGGTTCTCTTGATAATTTTGATCAAGTTCTTGTTGGTTGATTCTGCTAAGCCATTTCCCTAGGGGTAATAACTAGCAGAATACTTCAACTTTATTCCCTTTTCTAAGGCTAACTCACTCATCTCAAGAGAAGAAAAGTATGAAGCGTTATCAAAAACTAGGCAATCAGGGATCCTGAAACAGGTGATGATATTCGAATTTAGAAAAGCGATCACCTGACTTGTGTTAACAGTTCTTAGCACAGCGGCTTCAGACCATCGAGTAAAGTAATCAATGGATGTCACAATATATTTGTGTTTTTGTGAGGATGGAGGGTTAATAGGACCAATGATATCAAGGCCCCATTGCTGGAAAGGAGAATCGACTGAAACGGGTTGCAAGGGGAAGGTTGGTTTTTGCAATCGCCCTGATGCTTTCTGACAAATGATACATTTACAGCATAAGGCATGGGCGTCCCTAAAAAGCGTGGGCTAGTAATAACCGGCTCTTAAAACCTTATGAGTAGTGGTGTCGCCACCGAAGTGACCACCATCTTCTCTTACATGCAACTCAAGCAAGACTTTCTCTGCTTCATCTTTTTCAAGACAACGCATCAGTACGCCATCAATATTCTGACGAAACAGTATACCGTTAACTAGATGAAAGGAGGCGGACTTTAGTCTCAACGCTCTTCTTTTGGCTGGGTCTAGGTGACGGGGTGCTGATCCATATTGAAGACAATGTCTAATATCATCATACCAAGGAATTACGAGGTTTTGTGCACAACAAATCAAACTTTGATCGCATTGTTCTAGGTTTGACGAATCACTATCTTCTTGTTGTTCGTTTTCTGAATCAACTACCATCTTACACAACCCTTGGCCTCTCACGATCTGAGCTGGGGTGATTTCTAAATCATACTCCTGCAAGGAGGTGACCCAATTGGATCTTTTCTCTCCTAATTCCTTTTGCACTAACAAGTTCCTTACGGCAGGGTAGGGGACAATGACCTTCGTCCTTGACTTCAAAAGATAAGACCGGAAATGATTAACTGCCTTGAAGACAGAGTAGGGTTTCCGATCAACTGCTGGGTAGTTAAGTTCAATGCCTTTGAAAGCAGATCTCATAAAGGCGATGGGTACTTCGTTGTTCTCAGAATTCTTCTGAGTTAGGACTGCNGCATAGGAACGATCAGAGGAAAAAGTATAGAGTGTAAAGTCTTGAGAGAAATCAGGGCTCATGAGAGACAGAGCGTCTATTATGGCCTTCTTTATAGCATTGAAAGCTTGGTTTTCTGTGGGTCCCCAGTGATATTGGGTGTCTTTCTTAATCAGGTTCTAGAGAGGCCTGACCATTTCGGAGAAACTGGGGACAAATCTTCTCACGAAATTAATCTGGCCTAGGAAAGACCGCATGGATTTTTTGGATGTAGGTGGGGGGAGTTTAGCAATGACTTGGGTCCTCTCAGGGTCAATAATCATTCCATCACTAGACACAATGAATCCTAGGAGTTTACCCTGTTCTACTGCAAAGATGGACTTCTTGGGGTTCAAAGAGATGTCGTATTTACGACATCGTAGCAGAACGGCTCGTAAGTGAGCTAGATGATTGTCTTTGTTTTTAGAATAAACGGTCACATCATCTAAGTAGACTACTACGGATTGATTGATTAAGCCTCTAAAAGCAATGTCCATTGCTCTCTGAAAGGTAGCACCAACATTAATCAATCCAAAAGGCATTTTGCAATAAGCATAAGTGCCCCATGGGGTACAGAAGGTAGTTTTCAGTTGGTCTGACAGAGACATCAAGACTTGGTTGTATCCAGAGAAACCATCTAGTAAGGATAGCCTCTTGGAACCAGATACTTGTTGAAGAATCTGTTCCATGGGAGGGACAGGATAATTATCTTTATCATACGCTTTGTTGAGGTTTCGGAAATCGACACAAAGTTGAATTTCTCCATTTTTCTTCTGCACTGGGACGAGGTTGGATACCCATTGAGTGTGTTTAATAGGAAAAATTATTTTAGCACTTAGGATTTTATTCAATTCTTTTTGTACGGTCGGTTCTAGTTTAGGATGCATTTTCCTCAGTTTCTGTTGGAAGGGTACAGTTTGGGGTTTCATCAGGATGACATGCTGTATAATATTAGGATCAAGCGTTTTAAGATCATCGTAAGTCCATGCAAAGACATCCTTGAATTCTTTAAATAATTTAACAAAAGCATCTTTTTCTTGTCTAGAACATCCCAAGCCTAAGTTGATACACTGAGGATTCCCACTAGTTCCTAAATTGACTTTTTCATAAGATAATGAGGAACTGTTGGTTTTGGAATTGACCGTCTTTTTAAATTTATCTTCAAAATCATAAAACTTTTCTAGTCTAACAACAGATTTGGGTATGAAATTTACCATGTTCGATAGAGCCTCAGGAGATTTCGGATTAGGTATTACCGTAAAGTCATGCAAATTGTCGTCGTGCGTTTGTTCATCTATCACAGCATTTTGAAAGGTTTCTTCCATGTGCAGAAAGTTAATGATCTGYTGATCATCATCGAATACTCTCCAGTTTGTGATATTGTCAGGAACAGATGGTCGAAACAATAGCTCCACGGAGAATGCGTTTGGGGATAAGCCTTCTGCAGGAAGAAGTTTAGA
This sequence comes from Picea engelmannii, assembly GCA_009831015.1. Taxonomy (NCBI): domain Eukaryota; kingdom Viridiplantae; phylum Streptophyta; class Pinopsida; order Pinales; family Pinaceae; genus Picea; species Picea engelmannii. The sequence goes on along the minus strand of ML780647.1, from coordinate 862,288 downwards.
GGCAAAATTAGCTAGTAAATCTRCTTCGACATTGTTTAATCTAGGAATGGAATTTATATTAAAAGCAGAAACTTTGTTCATTAAACTCCATACCTCAGACTGGTAACATTTGAGATGCGGGGAAAGACAGTGTATAGAATCTCTTACCTGCCTGACCACTATCTCAGAGTCGCCGAATACAACCATATTTTCTAAGGCTTTTCTAAGACCTTGTAATAAAGCCTCATATTCTGCAATATTGTTAGTACATTCAAATTCTAATCTACAAGCCAATAATGTTTTGTTACCTGCCAGATCGATAATGATGCATCCTGCACCAGATCCTTATTTAGACTTGGAACCGTCGAAATATAAAGACCAAATTTGATTTTCATCGGGCTCACAGGGTTTTCGGATAGAAGCTGTTGGTTGCATACATGCTATGATCTCGGATTGCTGTTGAGGATTGTTGATAGGTGAAGCTTCAGCCGTGAAATTTCCAAAGAAGGTGTCCATCCCTTGGACTTTAGGTGAATTCGCCGGAGGTGTATATGGTTCATTTGGGTCATTCAGGTCTGTTACTGTGAACTTGAGGTAACGCTCACGATTCACCCTAATCTTATTGGGCTTGCCATTTTATGGAATCCATAAGTGAGACCAGTCCGTTGCGAAGTAACCATGTAGCTGCTCCGACCAGTCCCTGCTCAAAAACATACCATACACTTTTGGAATATCTACCACAATTATATCAATAACCTGATGAACCTTTGGGTTAGATGATAATCTAATCAATACATTTTTCAGTTCGCCTATGACTTTAACATCTGTTCGATCAAGTTGTATGATTTTCAAAGAATATGGTTCTACTTCGGTGTTAATCTTTTGGCAGACTGACCAAGGCATCACATTTGATGATGCTCCTGAGTCAACCATACAATTATGCACATTTCCGTTGAAGATTTTGAAAGTTAAAAGAAAAGGAGGTACATTCTTGTGAGTACTTAGAGTTGTAGCTTGTGATTTCTTACTTGCATTTTCTAATGCTACTTTATCTACATTATTCACATTATTTACATTATTATTTACACTATTTACATGAGTTACATGAAGGCTTCCTTTATCTTGAGGATCAGGGTTGTTTTTAGTGGAAGTCTTCTGTGGAGATTTGCTTTGCATAACCTTATTACCATTAGAATTACCATTATTTCCATTGTCTAAAATATTTTGCAACATCTTCTGTAACAAAAATGGAAATTTCAACAACTCATAAATAGAAATGTTAGCCCGTAATTTTTTAAGATCTTCAACAACATCATAATCTAATTTAGGGCCAGCATTACTTTGTTTAGCTTCTACTGATTTAGATGGCTTTGGAGGTAAATTTGTAGTGTTCTCGGCAGGAGGTTTATTTGTTGTCTTACTCCTAGTGTTGTAAGGGTGAACAGTCTTGAAGTTAGCTTGGAAGATACTATCCGAGAAGTGTCCAAAGATGTTTGGAGAAGACTCTTCTTCTTGAGTTGTTTCCTGCTCGACTTCCTTTTGAGGGATCTCAGGAGGGATCAAGTCATCTTGGGCTCCTAGAATTGTCTGGAGAGCACATTGCAAACTTTCTAGGTTCAAGCCTTCGGGGTTCGGATTAGGCCGGTTGGCGGGAAAAGGATTTCAGAAAGGAGGTTTGTAGGGTCCTTTACTTGAAGAGGCTTCTTCTGTCGACCTTTTTAAATCTATAACTTGATTAGATAATTTTTGTACAACTTTGGTTAAATTTTCCAAATCAGATTTTCCAGGTTGTGTTTTGTTTTGTGTAGGTCTGGGGAGAATTTCAATCTTCTTTTTGGAAGAAGAAACATTCTAAGTTTCGTTGCTAGAAGAATCCTTAAGACTAAGTATGTCTTTTTCAATTTGCGTAGCCTCCTCGAAGGCTTCTAACAACGTGGCCTTTTTAGATCTTTTAACCCAAATAGCTATACTTTGATGTAGAGCTTTAGTGTAGTAAGCTATTACAAGACTCTCAGCAGGCATAGAGTCTGGAGGGATTCGATTTTTAAGTGTTAAAAATCTTTGATTAAAATATTTAACTTTTTCTTTTGAATTCATTTTTAAGTTCAAAAGGTCCATGACTAAGACTTCCAGAGGTTTTCCATCTCCGAATTTTTCCAAAAGGCATGACTCAAACTTTTCCCAAGACACTATGGTATGGGGCTGTTGGGAAAAGTACCAAGTGGACGCATTACCCTCAAAGGTGTAAGGGAAAAACCTACAGACAACGTCTTCATGTTCAATGTTATGGATTCTGATGGCTAACATAAATTTTTTAATATGATCTTCAACTATTTGTTTTGAATCGGGATCAAACTTAGGAAGCCATTTCTCCGGATGCTTAGGTAAAGGGTGTTGGGCTCCAGGTACAACTACAGAATCCTGGTCCAACCGGGGTCTAGCATGGTTGTTCTGATTTTCCATTGGGGTAGTGGGTGTGGAAGGCTGAGAAGGTGAGTTGCCTTCGTCAGAAGAGGAATCTCCCCGAGAAGAGGAAGGAGATGAGGGAGGTGGTGAAGGAGGTATCCCATATCCTCCTACAGTAGTATTTGTGTCTGGATCTGTAGGATTCATAGTGGGATTAATATCACCTAACTGTTCTCTGATATCAGAGAAGTCTAAAGGTTGACCCCACGGGCGGTTTGGTCGCCTAAGACTGGCTAAGGCACTATGTGTCTTGATAAGAGATTGACGAACGATCTCTTGGATGTCACCGCCTATAGGATTAGGGGTTGTTGGCTCAACTGTGATCTGTGGATCTTCGGTTGAAGTAGTTGTTGTTTGAGGGGGGATATTATCTTGTGAACGGCTTCTAGTTACTATAGGTGTGTGATTAGGTGGGGGAGGAGTCTTACAACTGCCTCGTGCCATTAATTAAGTTCAGGCCCTCCTTCTAGCGCCATTTGTTGACGGGCGAAACTGTCCGTTCGTCAATTGAGAGAGTGGAACCGATCCGGGGTTGTCTAAATAACCCAAACCATTTGGAATGAACCACCCTGACGGGTTTAACGGCTCCGTTGGCCGCTCTAAGGTCTCTTGAGAAAACCAAAGAGGAAACTAACCTAAGCTAACTAATCTATCTAAAACTAATAAAACAAACTAAACTAAACTAAAACTAAACTAAAATTAAAACAAGAATAAAGCAAACTAATCTAATTAAAAATACTAATCTAAAACAAACTAAAACTAACTAACAAATTAACTGAAAACTAACTAATGCACTAATCTAATTAAAACAAACTACTAAATGAAACTAAAAATGAATACTAACTACTCTAACTATTATATACAATATACTAATTACTATTACACTAACTCTAATTATCAGTTGTCTAATTACTAGTTATATTACTTATTCACAAATGTACACTATAAACAACCTACAGATTTAATTAAAACCTGCAAAAATCGTGTGTTTTCTGTCCTAAGACAGCCAGATATATTTTTTGATTTTTATATTTTATGAAATAGAAATAAAACTAATGAAATTAAATGATCTAATGTACTAACTCTAACTTAAATTAATATCTGAATTAAACTACTAATAAAACAATAAATAAAAGACTAGCTAACCTGGAAGCGCTCCTAGTTTATCCTGCGTATGATGACTTCAAAGCTGATTGGAGGAGAGAAACTCACACTGATTAATCCCAAAGATTTTCGTAAATGATTGGTTGTGCTGCTCTTCGAGTTATTTACAGGACAAACAAGATATAAAAGAACATAACAACTTTATGATTATAAATCCCTGCAAAAAGGGAAACCTGTTATGCAAAAAATTATATTTAACAACTCAATTCATGAAGAAGATAAACCTGTCATTCACAAACTGAACTAAACAATTTTTATATCTTTTATACACTTGGAAGAAACCAGATATGGATTACAGTAATTAAAATTATATCATTTGCACATGATCAAGATAGCTAAAGTAGTCATAAACCATATACAAATTGATATACACAACATGAAACAAAATATTGATATATTGAGAAGCTAAAGCTGTGACAAAACACCAAATTCTTCTTCAGTCTATATTAAAAATCCATATCCTTGTTCTCCCACAAATGAGGATGCCAGTATTACAAAAATCATAGGTTTATATAAGTCTCTCCACAGGGTAAAACCTCCCTGTGGATAATATCAAGCAGTTTTACATAATCTGGGAAGTATCCCAAAATAAACTAAACTAGGAAATTAAACTGCAAGTGAAATCTTTGAAATATCCCCTAACTGCTCATCAAATCCACTGCCATTTCGAATTGATCTGCAATAGACCAAAAATAACCAATTAGAAAGACATTTCATCAATA
>ML780647.1:839609-857907 GCA_009831015.1 Picea engelmannii | reverse complement strand
TTTATACACTTGGAAGAAACCAGATATGGATTACAGTAATTAAAATTATATCATTTGCACATGATCAAGATAGCTAAAGTAGTCATAAACCATATACAAATTGATATACACAACATGAAACAAAATATTGATATATTGAGAAGCTAAAGCTGTGACAAAACACCAAATTCTTCTTCAGTCTATATTAAAAATCCATATCCTTGTTCTCCCACAAATGAGGATGCCAGTATTACAAAAATCATAGGTTTATATAAGTCTCTCCACAGGGTAAAACCTCCCTGTGGATAATATCAAGCAGTTTTACATAATCTGGGAARTATCCCAAAATAAACTAAACTAGGAAATTAAACTGCAAGTGAAATCTTTGAAATATCCCCTAACTGCTCATCAAATCCACTGCCATTTCGAATTGATCTGCAATAGACCAAAAATAACCAATTAGAAAGACATTTCATCAATAAAACAATAAAAAATTGATCCAACAGACTTAGCTACATAATCATCTGATTCTGTAGCTAGTCTAAAATAGCATACAGGACCAGATAGCAATCAAATAAAATCTTTTTCAAAAGAATCAAATCCAATTTAATTTTCTTTTAATAAATATTCAAAATGAATTACTATAATTCCAATGAATTTATCATTCAAATTTAACCAAATCGAAAAGTGATTCAAACGAAACAGGGTAAGAATGCTCTGCCCTTTTTTGTTGTTGCCATAAAATATGGTCAAATCATAACAGGACTGTTTCATATCAAAGTGAAATATAGCGTGAATCGTATCATATAAGATACGATATACCACAACACAATTATAATCGATACAATCATAATTGAACACAATCAAACTTGATTTCTTACGGCTGTAACAATATGCATAAGGTTCATGTCGTTTCAATCAAATATGGAAAGACAGTTACGATGATTGTCAGATAAACATTAATCAAACTTCGCCATAGATTCCAATCATTGAGTGTTTACACAGTCCACAGACAGGATCACATAGTGATCGTAACCATTAACAAGAGTAATCATCATAGACTGAGTAACAATCAGAGCAAATCGTAATTGAGTTAAAAATAGAAACAAATCGTAATCCTGGGCATAATCAGCTTTGTTCCGAAATAAAATTTAAACAGTATATTTGTCGTAATATGAATCGAGATGATAGCACGGTCAAATAAAACAATGCGAATCGAATAGTTGGATACAACAGTTATGACTCACATCAATTCACAACTTGGTTACACCTTAACAGAATGGTATTCGAATACAATAGTTAACCATAATTGCCAACCATATCATCTAGAATATTACCAATTCGAAATGTGATTTTGACTATGTTTGGAATTGAAATACCAGAAATGGCTTGTTTTTAGAAAAGATATTAACAACTTCAATAAATAAAAGAGTATCCAATTCAAACTAAACTAAAAGAATCAAATCCAATCACGATCAATCGGATCAGAACTAAATCTAATCGAAACCAATCCGAAATTCGATTAATCAAGACAAACTTATATATAATAATGCATGCTTATTAACCAATTTCAAATCGACGCTATACACAGAGATGTGAGTTCATCATATAAATAGATGATAATCATACCAGTGTGACTGTTCAGACTATGCCAACTTTGAGTTCACAACCGATGTAGCAGACTCCACATTCTTAAACAAAATCGAACCTGTTGTTCGTTGTTTCTTATCAGTGGATGGCATCTTTGCCTTCTGGCTAGTGAGCCTTGCAACTTGATCCTCCAGAGAATGAATTCTGGACTGCAGCATTGGCACATAGGGGTAATACCTTTCCATCCACGAGCCACACTGATCACATGGTGGAACAGTTGTTTCAGTTGGTGCAGGAGGGGGTTTAGACGAGTCACCAGGGGTTTCACAAGGCATTTTGATGCCTGGATAATTAGGATCATTTTGTAAGCACAGTGGTAGATTGTTCACAAAATCGTATGAGGGTTTGTCACACAAACCTTTAGAAAAGGGATATTCACTTGCCAGGTAACGTTCAATCTCCGAGTCAGAATCTTCACTCATCATGATAGGGTCAGGGTTGACAGGAATTTTCGGTTTGTTTCTTTCCATGCGAGAGATTAACCGGGCATTTTTCTTCCCTTTAGAATTCGCAGTAGGTTTGGCATTAGGCCTTTTATCCACGGGTTTAACAACTTCAACATGTTTGTTCGCAGAATTGGGTAGGTCAATAGGTGAGTCGGGTAGGGGTGTAGGTAGTAGAGCACTGTAAGGCACAGGGGGTACCGACTTGCTCTCGCTCACCACAGGTTTGTCAACTTGTGGTGGGCTTGAGCCATCAAAATCATTGAGTTTAAGAAAATCCTCCCAACAGTCTCGGTGTAACCATAATTTACAAACCACAAGCATTTTAATTAACCCAAAATGAAATATGTTGTTATCGGCCTGGTTTCGTTTATACCTCTTAGACATTTTAAAAAAACTTCTATGCAAGTAGTAAGGCATATTAAGTTCATAGCCCATGAAAACCATAAGTAGCCAAAGGTGATACAAGAAAATGAAACCATACCAGCCCTCGCAGGTGATGAACTGCTTGGTTATCATCAGCAGGTCGTGCCAACGTTGCTTGAGCATATTTGCGGGCAAACCCTTGTCACAAGAACTCACTCTTCATGACTGGAAGAGCAATGTCCACAGGACATCTTCCACTTTGCAATTTTTTGACCATTTCTGACCAGTAGCAGGGAGACTGGTAGCTAAAATGAGAAATTGCTCGTCAATTTCTAACTGCACATCCCCAACCTTGGCTCGACAGCCATCGAAAGTTAACACGAATTGTCAAGCCACACCAGGGTTAAATCCATCAAACTTTCATATGAACGGGAGCCAGCCGAATTCTTCAAGGTCACTGTAAGCACCGTCGAACATCAACAAATATTGGCAACCATTGGGTTCAGCCCTTACGACTGGAGCCATGGTGCGGGAATCATGATAGGGTTCAAATCAAACATACAATACACATGAGAAAAAATTGATAGGGCTAACAGCTGCAAGTGCTCAAAGGGGATGCAAATCAATATGTGTGTGCGAAGGTGGTGGGTTAGTTCACCTCCATGCAAAACATTAATGGTCGAGTACAACGTTGTTCCATCAATTATGACATCACTCAAAACACATTAATCGGCTAACACAAGGATTTAAATGGTGGATAGTGATACCAAGGCACCATTGTATCGTTTGAAACCACGAACATTCAATATAGAATCAAACCCAAAGTTAATACGTGCCAATGTAATAATTCAAACCATTAAATCAAAACCAAAAGTTGAACCAATGTGCGATTTCATAACTTCAAACCATTGCCATTCAAAATGAAATCGAAATTCATATGTTGACCATGCGCTTGTTGCATAATGCATAATCAAAGTTTATAAAACATTATGACTAAATGAATTTATGAAATCGATAAGCCAAGAGATTATGAAAGTAAGGATCACATCATATAAAACAAGATCAACCATGACCCCTATATAATCAAGTATAATTCCTAGGTTAACATGCTCAATGCCTCATCAATTTAAATAAAAAATCAAGTTGCGCAATCAAAGTAAAAGTAGGTAAATGGACATAGTTTGAAAATCATTCCAGCCACTTAATATCAAACCAGAGGTTAGTGCATTTCAGAATATTAATGAGAAGATCATGATAGTCCAAATAACGATGGAGGAGTTTTCACGCTTTCAGTCGTGAAAAAATAAATCGAAACCAATTTGCAAATGTCACATGAAATAAAAATGTCGTCTTTTTGCAAAATGCGACGGAAATTTGAAGTTCAAGAGACATAGGTGTAGGCAGCTTTTAGGGCAATTGAAAAAATTGAATTGGCTGCCAACATGCTTCTGCAGTTTTGACACTGCGCTTCTGTCAAACTTTCAATGTTTTTAATTTTTCCTGTTTTGGTCGAAGTCAAAGGTATTATCTCGAATTGTAAAAGGTCATATTATTTAATTGAGTCAAATAAGGATGGTCATAGTCATTTTTTATATAAATTTGGATGACAGTGAATACATTAAAGAGGTCAAAGGTCAGTTGAGGTAAAATTGGGAATTAGTTCAACCTCCCAGATTTTGTGTTTTTGTTGTAGATCTTTTAGGAAAATGATCCTAATCTAAAGGATTCAACCCTTGGAGGCAGGATCTGAGTTTTTAATCTATTTGTATACTCAATGTAATCAGAATTGGGGNGGGGGGGGGGGGGGAGTATTTTTTTGAAGCTTTGGAAGCCATTATAGCGGATTTTTGCAGAAGCTTAATACAGATTGTAGTAAGTTTTTACAGGGATTCTTGTGTTGGATTTTGTGTCCATGTGTTTTACTTTTCTATGTAAATTATCTTCATCCCATGTTTTTATTATGCTAAATATATCTCAATTGTTGAAACATAATTCATTTCATGCTCTATTTTGTAGGATTTGACAATTAATTGCTTCAATTTTCATGTAGGTGAATTCACATTACATTGCTCACTTACCCTGTACCTTTGTTTTCCTCAATCATCACACTACAAGAAGAATTTCATGTTTAATATTTTTTCATTATTGGGGTGCATCATGAGTTTTAAAAAGTAGGTGAAACACCATGTTTTACCTCCCCTCACAAGTTATGAAATTTTGGATGATGAAATCTACCTCTTTCCAAGGTGAAATCAACAAGTCCCTTTGAATTCCTTTTCGTATGTCGGGCATAGGAGAGGGATTTGTTAGAAACAGAGACTAACTATCTATTGGTAGCTTCAAATTCTTTAACCACCTTCCACCTTTCAAGGGGATCCCTATGGATCAACTAATGAACCATTCAATTACAATTAGGGTAAGTTGTTGCACTAATTCCCTCCTACTGTTGAAGGTTTTAGAAAATTCCAATCCAATTCCTAGGTCCTAGCCTTGTAACCTCTCAAAAAATGAAAACCAACATGATTTTGAAAATATTTTCATTACCTATGGGTTGGATTCGATTATCATCGTATCTTCAAGATTGACCCCCTTCATCGATCCTCCGATGGTGCACTATATCTAGAGGTGAGTTTGCAGAGTTAAATGGTGCTCCGAGGTAAGTTCTTTGGGGTTGAATGGTTGAATTGTAATTAAGTGCTATAAATTTGGTTAATCATATGAATAAATGAGAGGATTATATATAAATAAACAAGAGTATGGAGAGAAACAAGTGACATGACATTGAAATTGATTGTTATTGATTGCAATCAATAACAATCAATTTCAATCTCTTTACACATGTTCCCATCACATCTCATGAACTTAGCAATTTTTCTAAATTTTGTTGTACCAAATCATAAATCTGAAAAACTAGATCCATTCATATGGCTAGCTTCAAAACTTAAAGATACATATTGATGCATGAATTGGGTTTTTTCATTTCTAGATGAGGGATATGTTAGAATGTGTTTTAATGTTTTCTAGTGGATTGATGTAATCTTGTAACTAGTGTCATAATGATGATCATTATAACATCATTTGTGGGGAACTTATACATGCAACTAAGCTTCACTAGACTTTAGTAACATTGCACATGTGCACATAGAAGTAGTTTTGGGGAGTTATTTTCCTAGTGACCAACCCCTCATGTAATGGTGACCTGCACTACTAGATCCTTTTTATCCACCACTTATCCCTTATCTCTTAATGAGCTTATTTCTTACCTTTATGGTTTGGTGTTTATTGCTAGAAAAAAGAGGATCACATAGCAATAATATAAAAAAGATGCAGAAATAAAATAGATGCCCCTTTATTCCATATTCATTGAACTCATCGGTTACATACATCACACAATAGGAGTAAATAAGGCTATACAGGTATTACTAGTCCATGCTATTAGATCATATGAGTATCAATTAAATGGAAATCATTCATGCAATGGTTGTATAACCTCTACTTCTAAATTACATTGGTTCGAGTAGTAGGTTTACCGTTGAATAGGAATGAATATGGGAAAGAAATATGACTGGTAACATGTAATGGAAGCTTATTACAGAAACAAGGCAATCACCTTTCCCATATTCATTGATGTCGATGCCTCAATAATATTGGTATAATACAAGTAATAAGTCAATTAGTCTTAATATTCATACTGTATCTTCCTAAGAATGATACCACTCTAATCATATAGAATCTTCATAGTGAGTTCGATAACTTGTAGATATGAGTTATGATTTGAGTGCCATATCACATAGTTTCCATAAAAAGAGATTAGTAATAGAGAGCTTAGTATGATTCCAAGCATTGTGTTGTTTAGTGATGTTTAGTATAGGCTAAGAATAGAAAGAAGAATGGTCACAAGAAGGTGTGAGGAGGATTCCTAGAGTAGTGTGCCCTTGTTCAAATTCATAGGAAAATCGTAATTAGAATTGGGGAAAAATAGAAACAAATAATGCCTTTTTATTTTTCTGTTCACAAGATCAACATATATGATAAAAGAAATAAACAGATCTAAATCAAATTCTGAGTATAAACAAAATTTTTGAGTGAAAAGACAAAACTCAAGCTTACCTCTTGATCTAAGAAAGATGTACCTGTCACATGTGTGGATGAAAACCTTTATAATATTCTCAAAAATAGTTTTAGGTTCATGGATCAAACCTCTAGGTTTTGATATCTGTCATAAGGACTTAGGAACAATTTTCCCAAGGTATAGACCATCACAAGACAATTGCAACAAACAAAACTCAGATCTGAAAAGATAGTCCAAAAAGGAGGTCGCACCATCATCAAGAGAGGACAACTGAGGTAGTCACAGAAAATAGGAGAGTGATGAGTGAGTGAGTGTGAGTGTAATAGAATGTTAGAGGGTAGGGTTTTATTTATAGTTAGGGAGAGGGGTTAGGGAAATTTTAAATTATAATTAAATATTGACATTTAATTAATATAAATATTAATTAAAATGTCAATTAATATTAATATTAATTATAAAAAACCTAAACACATATAAAAACCCAATCACATAAATAAAACCTCAATCAAATAAAACAACAAGGGGGTACATTTTAAGACAAAATCAAGGGGGATTCATAATTGTAAAACATGTCCACATGAGTCTCATAATGACCTATAAAAAATTTCATGACTGCATAAGGGGGTCCATCAAAAATGTGGTCATGTCCATCTTCATAGGCACTCCTAGGTCTCATGGACAATCCTTGGAGAGAGGAAGAGGATCACACATCAACACATCTTGGTATTACACCAAGATCTACCTAGTCAAAGATCAAGTTTCCCCAGAACACATTTGGGGGCCCTAGAACACATCTAGGGTCTTATCCACCAAGGTACAAGACCAAGGATCAACCCATGCATTAGGAAAGGGTTCCCTGGAACAAATCTAGGGGCCCTAGAACACATCTAGGGTATTATATAAACCACCAAGGAACACATCCAAGGATCAATCCAAGAACTGAGCAAGGATTCCCTGGAACACATCCAGGGGCCCTAGACACATCTAGGGACTTATATAAACCACCAAGGAACATATCAAATGATCCATCCAAGCACTAAGAAAGGATGACCCCTTAGGAACCCTGCCATTTGGATGACATTTTCTTCCCAGAAGGAAGTGAGAAGATGCCTAAAGTTCCCAATGATAGATAGTCATACTACTTAGCTTACATCTTGTACCGAAGGAGAAAAATTGTATTATTGCGTAAAGGAGGACTGTTTGGAGGCGAAGAGATAGTGAGATTGAAATGAACCATTTGGAGGCCCAGACATCATGAGATTTCAGTACACCAGAGTTGAAATGACTATTTGAGGTGGAAATATGTGAGATTGGAATGCACCCTTTGGAGTGTACTGTAATCTCATGATGTCTGGGCCTCCAAATGGTTCATTGCAACATCTCTATCTCTCAGCCTCCAAACGGTCCTTTCAATTTGGGTGCACTACAATATCATAATCTCTAAGCCTCCAAATGGTCATAATTTTCATTTTAGTAGGTTCCATTCCTCCAAATATCTTGTCACCAGAAAGAAACTACCATTTTTGTTGGCATGTTCAGAGCCATACATTCATGTTAGAATTTATCCATATATTCATGTTAGAATTTATCCATACATTCATGTTAGATTTATCCATTGGTTAACCATAAACCTACACTGACAGATCCATAATATCTAGAGGATATAATCAAAAGATTATAAATACCTAAATGGTGATTTTTGAATTTAGCAATCGAACATAACAATTCATAAAACATAACTAGAATTGATGGTTATATAAAATTATATGTTGAAAGGAGAAATCACACATGATCTGATGAACTGGTTGACAATAAAGTTGTAATGGTTGGCCCCACATATTTCACTTCAGCTGTATGGCCCTCTTTTAGTCTTGATCTTCCCTCAATCAACGAACAAAGATCTTAAAGTACCTGCCAAAATCATTCAACCTCCATAAATATCTAAAAACTCAATACAAGTAATATTTGTAGCACATTATTTACTCTAAGATGCATTTTTACGAGAGTGTCAGAACATATCTGAATGAGCTCCTCTTGGTTTCAAGAATAATTTATTGGATCCACGCATCTAATATTTGATCAAACTACCTCCCTTGATTTGAAGTAGCAACAACAAAGTCAACATTGACTTTGTTGTTGCTCTATTGGATTGAGGGAGGTTTGCTCCAAGATTAAACGGCTCCAATAAATTATTCTTTACTGAACATGGCCAACCACATGAAGGAGAAATATCTTATGGCCCCTCCCCTCCACCTCACATCACTCTCAATTCCCCAATACCCAATATATAAATATATTGAAATATTTACAACAAAAACAAACATATATACATACCAATATTCACAACTGTTTACAATGAAATAAAATGTTTTCTTGATCCATTTGGAGTGAGCAGAATATGGTGAAAATAGATTTTATATTAAATAATTATTAAAATATTCATGTACATAATCATTTAGTACTTTTATCCAGCCTCTTCTTCTTAGCTCTATAGTTCCTAATCATTTCATCAATATCCATGTCTTTGTTCTTTGGGTGCTCTTCAAAATATGATTGTGATTGCGTCCTATCACGTAGAGAAAGCCTATTCACGGGGTACTCATGGTGTAATGGTGACCACTATGATGAGGCATCACCTACAAAAGAAAAAAATACAAAATTTAAGTGGCCAGTTTTTAAATATCATTGAACTAGTTCAGTAATATTAAAAAAAACATCTGCAATATCATTATTTACCTACTGCAGTGGTCGACACCATTGGAATGGTTGCCCCCATGTGTTCCTACGAGCCTCAAGTATAACATTCTCTACCATTGAGACCACAAACTTTATAAGGACAATCGTAAATGTATAAGTAAAAAAAAATAGAAGTACAAAATGTATAACTACAAAATTATTAAGTAAATGATTAAAATACAACCATATTACCGTCATGTGCCAGATCGGTCATAGCACCATCATGGGGTTGCACCCCCATGGAAAATTGGGACCGAATGGGATCAGAACCATCATTTGATTGACATTTTTTGATAATGTTTCTCCCCTGATTAAAACAAAGTTGTAAATATTAATAATATCCAACATGACTGTATTCTTTTAATAACAAAGGTTAATGTGGATTGAATTTTATTTACCTTATCCTGCAAAGTGGTTCTTGGTATATACCCCAATATTTTTCGGTGTTCAACTACCACTTTATAGACATATGTGTAACCAAGTTGGAGGTCTTCCTCTATGGTTTCAGTACCAAACTCGTCACCCTACATTGCATAAGAGTATGCATTTTTTATTTTATTCATTGCAATTATCTAAAAGTTTTAAGGCGATACAAATAATATATTTAGGTACTTACAATTCATGACTGCAACTTCAAGTAGCTGCCCTGGCCTAGCCTCTGTTGGCCACATTTGGAAATCCTTACTTTTGGGTCCTTTGACGTGTCAATCAACCTATCATCAAAAGTTTCAAGTATGTTAATATATACCACAATTTTATTTACATATAAAAAAAATTGAATTTATTCAATTGAATTTGTAATTTACCTTCTGGGACCAGAGGGTGCTTTTCCTTCATCTGTCAATTTCTTCTCTTTTGCGTCCTCAATGAGGGACTTCCACTCCTTCTTTGGAATCATCAGAGGATGCTCATACCTGTCGGTTTTTTTCAAGTGATTCCTATATTTTTGTCGAGTATATTTTAAATATTGGCTAGTTGCGGTGGTGGCCAAGGTCTTATTAAATGTATCTATACCAAAAAGGCTTTCTATATAATCCATCAATTTTTTTTTGAGGTTGGAATTCTGGGAATTCCACCTCTTCCATATGGTGGGCCCAAAAAAATAGCAAAGCCTTATTCTCCAAGGACTTGTAAAAATCGCCCTTCCCTACATGCAAAATGATTATATGATTATTAATTTAAAAATAATAATTTAGATGATTTATATTTGTCTACGTAGAGAACATGAAAAAAATATTTTTTTTAAAATTACCTGGGACTTCAACCTTTAATGGAAGCCCTTCCTCGTTGACCATAAATGTTCCCTTAAGGGTCCCTGTGCTGGTCACACGTCTTGCTTTAGGAAAATAAATCATATAGTTTGTCAAATCATCAGCCTCATCTCTGTCACCACCTCCAGAGCCTACCTGTGTGGCCACTTCCTCGGTGTGTGTCGTGGCTCCCACCTAATGGTGTGGAAGATGGAGATATGAATAGCTGCGTCCTGAAAGCTATAAAAGGGATTGCGTCAGGACCCTGTGGCATCTGTGCAATGCCACTACAACTGATACCATGCATGTCGGTGTCATCAAGATCCAAAAATATCTATATAAGAAAGAAAACATTTTTTTGTTTAGATAATGTAAAAGTTAAAAATCAATCTTTCATAATTGATCTTGTGACATAAAAATAAAACCACTTGAAATTATTGTTATTACCTTATATGTCTTAATCCTTTTCATAACTTCTTTGATCCTTTCTTCGACCTCAAGAGTTTGATCTAGAATATCTAACAAGTGAGCTAGTTCCTTGTTTTCTTTATTGATATTTTTTCTAATTAAAACCATAGGGTCAGGGGATTCATACAAATCCCTTTCGATGAGTGAATCATCATCAACATCATGTCCCACCGACTACATATTCGACAAAATAAATGATAATTCAGTTATGTAAACAATTAAATAATTGGTCGCCACAGAAATAAAATGCACATTAAATGCAATTCGAAAACTGTTGTTCATTTACCTATTCTGAGGCCGCTTTTGATTTACCACAATCATCCTACCACATTACATTAAAATTAGAATCATGATCATTATCATGAGAAATAAATTCAAATTTATGAGAAATTCAAATGTTGATAACAAAAATAGGACACACTGAGTACTAAACAGACCGAAGCTCTCCAAATGGATTAACACCATAAATAACATAATGAAAATCATAAAATATGATAGTCATTTCTTATAGGTTGGGTAAATTAGTATACGTACTGCCCCCATAATAGCAACATCTGTATCTATTTGATTCAAATTGTAATCAATCAATAACTCTTCTCCTGCAGCTATTCATTTTATTGCACATACGGATACACGGTTTCCTTCACGCCCCTCAAATACACAATTGAGTCTCTTATTTGTGGTCACGGGTCATGTACTATTTATAAACCCTGCAATATTCCTCGTTTCTTTTGGCATTCCATCAATATAGATAGTTTCTCCTTTATTTTTATCATTGTCTTTTAGCTGTATATAATTTGCATCCAAGCCATATCTTCGCATACTTTTTGTATATTGGACTATTCATATCCAATATTTGTAGATATAACAGGGTCTGACATACTCCATCAATTCAGTTAATCTATCGTAATAGACCTTTATTCCATCCATGGAAAATATCCCTAAACTATGTAATGACAATGGAGCAATCTAGTATATCCTTTCATTTTCAAAAAAATCAGTGTTTATTTCAGGAAGATCCTTGGGTACCCATTGTTTCACTATATGTTTTTACCTCAAGGGAAAATCTATGTAGTCTATGCTCTCATGATCATAATAACATGATCCCCCTTTCGCAAGAAAAAATTCCATGCGTCTATGGAATTTTCTTCTGATCTTCTCACCTCTAGTTGATCTCCACCTGTTAGACCTTCTAGATGTCTCACTTTCCTCTATTCTACATGAACTTTCCTCACTCAATGAAGATAGATCTGAAAAATGCATATTTTCTTGTATGTCCTATAACACCATTAATGACAGAAACAATCAATCAATCAAGATGTAATACTAGTTCATTACTAGTATCCTATTAGTATCACAATATGCTCATAATGATTACCATAGTGTTACTCTTTCACAATTGTATTATTCTCTATTACTATTGGTATACTATATGGGCATTATAGGGGCATGTTTGGAGTCAAATGACATCAAAACCAAGAAAGAAAAAACATTCTTAGATATTTTTAGTTTCCTACAAATTCATGTTCTATGACTCTCCATGTCTAGTTTTTTCCATATTTTTGAGCTTTAGACTTGAAATGGTTAGAGTGGGATAAGGGGAACTCATATCATCTATATTTTCCAGTGAAAAATTGGCCCAAAATCGATAGGAACTATGCAAAAAATTAGGATTCCACTTCTATGTTGGGAATTTTTCTCATGTAAATTTACCCTAAGAGTTTTTGGACAATTTAAAGACAACCCAAATCATGGTATTTCTTAAAAAAATATACAAGAAAGGTGGAAATTTAACTCACTGAAAAGACTACCCTCGTCGGAAATATGAATATTATTTCAGATACATGAATAGGCCAATACTAGACTACAATGCCTATGTTCAACACTTAAGTGGACCCTAATAACACTGATAATACAAATGGAGGTCACGACTAGGGAAGAGGGAACAAAGGTGGCTTAGGTGGAGGATGTGATTCCTCAACTAAAGGAGAATAAATGATAGAAAGGTAAAGGTGTCCTATACATGTCAAAAGGGAGCGAGCAATTGAGAGTAAAGTACATTGTTAAGTAACAAATATGAGAGTTGTTATTGATTCGTAACCCATCGATGGATACAAAATTGTAAAGGCTAAGGCATGGGTGTGGGTTAATGACAATGGGATAAGTGATGTTGTTGTTGTTGTCCATTATTATTTTTTTTCCATTTCCTTGACTCACTCCATCCAAAAAAGGACAATTTTTTTAATTACCTTGACTCACTCCATCCAAAAAGGACAAATGGGACAAGCCATTATTCAAAGGCCATTATTACATATTGGTCGGATTAATGGTGAATGGACATTGTGGCTAATTGGACATTGCATGGGCTTCATTATGAAATTTTTAATTTTCACAACTCCCATGGTATCTTCACAACTCCTGAGTCCATTCACATATCTCGATGCAATCTTACAACTCTCAAGACATTGGTCAGAATGGCATAAGAATTTTGGGGATATTCTTCATGTACATGGACCTATGATGCCATGCCACGTCACAAATATTGGCGTGGTCAACTTGTTTGTGCATTTGGAGGCATGTGTCACATAGTTTGATGGATGACCTCCTTGGAGGATGCGTTACGTAAACATTGGGGATTATATTTAGCACATATGGACCTTCTTGGACTTCTGTTGACTTGAGTATATGATTGACATGATTTGAGAAGGAGGTTACACATTGGATACCTCACACATGACCATTGGAGGTTAATCTAGGGGATTTGTCCACTCTTGAGAGCTTCTACTCATTACATGTTGGTATTTTTCACTTTGGGGAGCTACGTGACCACCTTGGAGGATAACTAAGAGGTTTTCATTGCCTACTTTGAGGAGTTGGTTGTGGATCTATCCACTTGGAGGATTTTGGAGGCTACATGTTTCACCTTTGACTCATCTTATTGCCTCTTTGATGGAGGCATCCCACTCTCTTGGGCCTATTTTGATTGGAGTATTGTACATGTGGCTTGACCATCTATTTATTTTACAAAAAATATTAGTTAGTTGGATGAAATAATTCTTCAATCCTCCCTAGGATAAATCTAAGGATTTCACATGAGATATTATTATTCTATTGTAAAATAATTTGAGCTAGACTCTATATAAGGAGTATCCATTCCTCATTTGTATTCATCATTGTATTTTTGGAGCTTCCACTCCTTGGAGCTTAATTGACATATCTTTCTTGGAGCATATGGATGTATAAGGGTTATGTCTTTATGGACATTGGTGTCAATTCTTGAAGCTCTTCTATCTTGGTTTCTATTTGGTGCATAAAGATTGATTGTGAATGCTCAAGTCTTCTACAAAATACCAACATCAATCCATTTAAGGGTAAAAACTACCACTTGGAAGGAAGACATTTTGGGGTAACTCATCTCCTTCTTCCTTTGTTAGTTTGGGGTAACTCCTCTCCTCTATTTGATGCATTTCTTTGTCTATCAATTTTAGGAATCCTAGCAAGGGTATTGAGTACGCTTGTGAAGCTATAGTTGATCTTGTTGGTGAAGGTTTCTCCCATAAGGACCCATTCTTGTAGGGACTTGGTATTCATTTTTAATATTTATTAGATAAGATATTATTCTTCCCCTTGGATTTTAGTCTCTTTATCATAATATTTAGATAAAATAGACCAATTTTGAAAAGGGGTGTTGAAAAGGGGTAAACCAACTCCCATGGGATCATTAACTTGTAGCTTTCCTTCTAGCTAAAAAAAGAGGTAAACCAATAGGGTATGAGGCTAAAATAAACTCCAACAATATAGAACCTTCGATATGCAACAAATGAATTAGTAAAATAGGTACCTCCTACAAGTTGGTTTATTGGTACAAATTGTAAGTGTTTTGCATTACAACTTTAATTAGTGTGTTCCCTTACTTGAACATGTATCAACATACCAAGAATACCCCAAAGGATGGTAATGGATAAGGGTTCCAGATCATGGTCTAATCCTTAACACAGTCATATAAACAAATCAATGATAATATTTTTCTCATTCATGTAGACAATTTCATTCGCATGTTTCATCAAACAATTCAGATGCAACCTTATATAATCAACAGTTCAGATATTTAAGGTTGAGTTCCATGATGCCAAAATTTACCCTACACGCCCAAAACTTAAAACTCTAACCATAATTATTGGTATGTGTCAAGGGGTGATGTTGGAAAGAGATTTCAGAAAAGAAGGCGGGAGATCAAAGCTTCATCATGGCTGAAATTTCTTGTAACGACCCTTGATTATTAAGTATAATTAATTTAATAATATAATCCTAAAAGATTAGCGAAACTATATTTATGTCTTAAAATAACATT
Organism: Picea engelmannii; assembly: GCA_009831015.1. NCBI lineage: Eukaryota > Viridiplantae > Streptophyta > Pinopsida > Pinales > Pinaceae > Picea > Picea engelmannii. Next base: position 842,592 of record ML780647.1, on the reverse strand, counting down.
TCTAATTGATTATTATTAAATAGTTGTTCATGATGGTTAATGATTAATTTAATTATTAATTAATTCATTAATTAATAAAGTATTAAATTAATGGTGGATAATAAGATATAATATTAARTTAGGTTACGTATCCCACAAGGGATAACATATTAAATACATTAGGATAAAGTAATAAAGGAGGGATAAGGGTATTAACGGCGGGAGGATAAGGGGTAATAAAGGAGTTAGGTAGGGAGTTAATGGGGGAGGAGTGTCAGTGAAGGAGGGATAAGGAAGGAAAGGAGTTGGGGGGAGGATGATTCTACGGAAGTGGAGAAGGATTTTGGGAGCTCTAAGTATTGCAGGGAGAGTGAGATTTTGAGAGTTTGGATTGTAGCAGTGCACTGGGGTTGCTGGGGGTTTTGGGCACGGAGGGCTAGGATATCCGTTGATATCCTAGGGCTAGGAGATAACTAGTCGGTAGGGAGGTCGGTTTTGGGTAGTGTTCTAAAGAAACAGGAAGGAAGCAAGCTGCGGATAACAGCATCAGGTTCAGCAAGCTACGGATAACAGCATCAGGTTCAGGTATTTAATTCCAATTTATCCATTGTTTAATTAGATTTATTATTCATTGATAAATTTTACATGCGTAAGTGTTAAGAAAATTTGGAATTATTCTTCTTTATAAACCTAGTATAAATTAGAGTACATTTGGTAGAAATTTTAAATGTTAATTGAAATCGGGCCTTCACATTTGGTATCAGATCCCTGGTTCAAAATCTGGAACCAAGGGCCTACCTACCCAACCATAAATTTAAATAAGCACTCCTACATTCATTGTCGGTCCAATAGTTGCTCCTAAACCAACTGCTCTCTCTCAAGCTGTGTGATCCAAAATTTCCAACTTGTATAGAATTCTCTCAAACCTGCAAGGTAAACAAAATTGTGTTTGGGAATATGCCAAGAACAATACGGATTAGCAAAAAGAATATGGTATAGTACCACCACAAACTGTAAAAGTCTAAAGACTTAGACTTGTTAGAGGAACTGTCAAGTCTGATCTACGTTTTTTTTAGAGTGGTTTACTGCATTGGAAGAGAAGATTTAATTCATGACAGAACCACTTTTGGTGCAAAATGTATTGAAATCTGCCATGTCTCAGGTGACCTGACCCCCTATAATAAAAGTTATAATAAAATTTATACTGGCCGAGGTCCACTCTCCAAGCCTTCAAAACCAAGAGTCAACACCTGTTCACGCACCTACAACAAACACACAAGCGCGCAATAGCACTACTCCACAAACCAACAGCAAACACACAAGCCAACACAGCGCCAACACCAAACCCCAAAGCCCAAGCCACGGGCTCACTTCATCGGCCTATTCTTTGAGACTACTTTCAATGTGTTCTTTGTAACGAGCATTTTAAATATTATCAGTCACAACCCTCCTAAAAGAAATCACTTGTTTCCCTTTCTAGTTGTTAGAAGTTCATACTACATAGGCTTCTCAATACAGTCAACCAATGACGAAAAGAAAAAGAAAAAAAGCTTTTCAATATTACCATTCAACAGAACGTCAATAAAATTATAATAATTTTGAAACAACCTTATAACCTGATACTTTACTGTATTAAAGGTAATCAAATGTTAACCAGAAAATTTTTATCATCAATCTCACCAAGTGTTCTGCCTCTTTGCTAAGAAATAATATACTTTGGACATCATAGATAACAATGAATTTTTTTTATATGCTACAGACTAGATATTCTTAAATTTACGGAATGCCTATAGTTGCATGCACTGTCACAAGATTCATCATTTTTTTTATGGGCAAAGTCTCCATCCAATGGCCAACATTCACATCAAAAAAACCTAGAACATAACTTTATTTTACCTATTAAAATAAATCCTAAGCAAAAAGCCCAACCATAAAACAAGAACTGAAGTGAAGGGAAATAGAAAGCAAAGAAAGTGCAATTCAGTAAACACTGTCACATAGGATAAAAATTAAACAGAACATTATTTTATTGTTTAACTGAGGTTTGATATTGCAATAAACCTTGACAAAAGCCATCAGTGCAGAAAATGAAGAACTCAAGTTAAAGCCATCACATAGCACTCATAGAACAAAATGTACAGTTCAACAAACAAGAAGGAAAGGGAATAGATGGGAATGGGTATTGTGCTGGATACCCCCGCTAAGACAAATGAAAGGAGCGAATACCAGAAACGAGAAATAGTTTCAGATTAAGAAACAAAAAAAAAATCCAAGGTTTCGGAATAAGAAACATTTAGAGCTAATAAAGCTAATAAAGCCTATGGGAAAGCTAATAATGCCTGCAATGACATTTACGGCTTTTACATCTACCCCGCCCTGCGTCCATTTTCAAACATTCAACCGGCCTCTCATTTCATTTCCCGGCAATACTCTGTCCGAGCAATCACCCTACCTATTCCTTTAAAAATATCTAGAGCTCTGTCCGCAAACTCTTTGCCATACAAACCATAGCGAGCTCCGACTGCTTCCATTGACTGGGAAGGCCCGAGTTCGCAGGTCGTATGAAGGAGAGGAGATCTCATGTGCCTGTGCACTGTATTCACCATGGCGGCCATGCTCCCTCACGCCTCCCTGCACAGGTAACCACAACGAATGAAGGAGACAAAATGGAGAGTTTAGGGTTTAAAGATGTGGGGCGATATTTTATTCCTGCAAATAGAAGTGAGGGACACATGGGCTACATGCGAGCCCACGCTGCCGACTTAGCCCATGCGACCAATTCAAATTTTCATTAATGTTATATTCAGCCATTACATTAATATTTAAATTTTGATTAGCGATTATATTACGCCATTTAAATTTGGGTAGCGTTATATTTATTTATTATATTTTCTTTTATTTATTTTTATTCTTTTTTCTCTTTTTTTTTTTTATTTCCTTTTTTTTTATAAATTAATACTTTATATATTATTATCTTAGTATTTATAAAAATTATCCTTAACAA
>ML780647.1:725242-822862 GCA_009831015.1 Picea engelmannii | reverse complement strand
CATTATTTGTAATTATACCTCCTAGTCTCCTATATATACCAAGGAGACATTTTCATTTTGAATCATCTTGTACTTGAACATTTAAATGGGGTAAAAGGAGGTTTCCCCCTCGAAGAGGCTTATTATCTGAAATTATCTCTTTTTTAAGGCGTTGAGTACTTTTTCTGAGGTTTTTCTATGCTATATTGATATTTGGTTCTTAACAGAGGTGATGGATCTCTCTGTTGTTTTCAATTGAGAATTTTCTGTAGTTGTTGTTTGTGATAAAAACAATTAATTTTGTTTAGTGATATTTTGTAGATAGGCATCAAAATAGTACTGATCTTTCAATTAGGCCAAATTTATCTTACTCAAATCATATTTACACCTGTAAGGTAGCAAATTTTTAGAATAGTTTGAATTTTACACATTTACCCATTAGATGGATTTCTCTGTATTTATATCCAAATGATCAAAGTTAAGATGTTTGTGTCCAAAAATGAAAATTCTTTTGTCCTGCAGGAAAGTGGAGAAAGTTCTACAACAGCTAAAGTTGGAACACGACATGTAGGCAGTTTGATTAACGCTTCTGGGAAAACTATTAAAGAAATAAGGATGATGATGGTTTTGACATTTGAGATCTAAATCCACTTGTGGAGCCATCTTAACTCCAATGCGGGCATATCTACCATTCCACTGCATCTTCAAGGTGAGTTCCAAGAACTATGATGAATAAGAACGAAGGCCATGGTACAGGCAGGGAGAAGGATCCACTGGTCTAATCAGAAAAAGTAATTTGCTGAAGCAAAGACTCAATAGTCGTTGGATCGAATGATGGATGGTGGCGATTAAACTTCCCGTCAAAGTTTTAGTACCACATGCATAACGCATAAGTATTTCTATGGGTTTATAACAATAGCCCTCACTACACATATTTGACACGTAGTGCAAGGGTATGGTGGGGGATGTAGGAGTTTGGACTCCATGAGAAGCTCACTAGACTGGAGCCCGAGATGACCTATCAGGACCCCTACCTTTTGGTCAAAACGATAATGACCATTGGTTTGCCAATAAAAATGATCTCATCCGCTCGTTGAAAATATTTGTTTTATATACAAATTGTGGGGGTATCGGTCATATGGGAGACCGTGGTCTTAAGATTCATTGGGTAATTCGGTTAGTGTATAAATTACATGTTAAGATTAGGTGTTAAAGGTTTGATGGATAGGTGTTCATATTATAAGGGTCTCATGTTTGAGTTATAGTGGTGAGATTTTATATTTATGATTGTGTTGGTTAGGGATTATATTAGGCCTAAGGTTATAAAGTTTAATTATATAAATTGCATGTTAAGATTAGGTGTTAAAGGGTTGATGGATAGGTGTTCATATTATAATTAAGGGTCTCATGTTTGAGTTATAGTGGTGAGGTTTTATATTTATGATTGTGTTGGTTAGGGATTATATTAGGCTTTATCAGTGTTAAGGGATAAGGGATATAAGGTTTAATTTTAGGTGTGAAGAATTATAAGGGTTAAGGTTGAAATATTTTATATGTAAGCATTATAAGGGTCATAAAGATTATTCATTATATCTATTATGATTATAATAAGCATTATATTTGGTATGGATTATAAACATAATATGATATATGGGTTATGGATTAGGGGTTAGGGTTATAGGGTTTATGGGAAATATTATGAGTTATAGTATTGTATATTATATGGTTCAATTATTGGGTGCTATAAATTTTATATTTTAGGATTTCAAAGATTAGGGGTTATGGTTTTTAAGGGTTATACATATTATGGTTCATATGGGATATAGGGGATATATAGTTTATGATAGTTAATTGTTATAGGGATTAGGGGTTTCAATATTTAGGGGTTAGGAGTGATGTGGATAAGGTCTATAAGGGTTAAGGGATATATGAGTTATATGTGATATGGATTTATCTTTATGATTATAAATTTTAAGCTTAAAGATATTATAGGTACTYGGGGTTAGGGGTAAAGTGGTTGTATGGGATATACATTATAGGTATTAGGGAATATATGGGTTATGATTTATAATGGTTAGGTTAAAGGAATTATATTAGTTATATGGTTCATGGTTATAGTAATTATACATTACATGAGCTATGACTATAGGGGTTTAGAGTTTAGAGGTTAAGAATTATGGGAATTAGGGTCGATGAGTAAGAATACTTATAGGGGTTAGGTTTGAGGGGTAATAATGATTACTAAATATATTAAGTGTTTAGAGTTATTATGTGTTAGGAATTATAGTGGTTAGTGATTATGGTTTATATACATTTTAGGATTTAGGGTTTATGGCTTAACTCTTATAAAGATCACATGTAAAATGTTGAATGTCAAATGTTGAATGCCAAATGTTAAAGGAATTAGCAATTATGGGAGTTAGAGGTCATAGTTGTTGGGAGTAAGAGGTTTTAAGTATTAGGGATTAGGATTTATAGGGTTATACATGTTATATGTTAAGAATTTTAAAGATTGTGGGTTATTAATTTAAGGTTTATATAGGTTATGCATTATATTATACAGGGGATATGGAATTTATAACGATTGACTATCAAAGGGGTGATTAATATTAATATTTAGGGGTTAATAGTGATATATGTGAAAGAGACATGTGTCTATATGGGTTAAGGGATATATGAGTTATATTAGATATGGGATAAGTGTTATGATTATATGTTTTAAGGTCATGAAGTTTATATGTACTTGGGGTTAGCGAGTAGAAGGGTTAGGCGGTTTACATAGGTTACACATTATGGGCATTAGAAGTTGGGTGTGATGAATTGTATTATTTATATTGGTTCATGGTTATAGCAGTAAAAGGTTACATGGGTTATGATTATAGGGGTTTGGATTGTAGAGGTTAACGTTTATGGGAGTTAGAGTTAATAGCCTATAATGATTATAGGGGTTAGTATTTATGGGTAATAATGATTCGGAATTATATTAAGTTTTATAATTGTTAAGTGTTAGGATTTATAGTGTAACATCTTGTTCTACCGAGCACACTTTTATTGACCTATTATTTTAGGACACTTGTGTGCAAGTGATCCAGCTATGGTACATTATGATTCCGTTCTAATTATGAGTTATATATGATGATGATGATGTGTTGTGACTTATTGTTATTTGATGTATGTGTATTATCATATGCTATTGACGAGTTTTCCATGATAAATATTATGTTAAAATATTGATTGCACTAACAAAAGGAAAAATAGTAAAATTATTTTGTCACTGATTCACCCCCACNCCCCCCCCCCCATCTCAGTGACAAGATCTTGTCCTTCATGGGATATGGAAATTATTGAGAGATTTTGTGTACCTGGCATGGGTCTCATGGCCTTGATCATCATTGAGAATGGAGTTTTGTTGAAGGAATGATAATCAAGTTTGTATTTGGCCATTAGTTTTAAAATGCAATAGGAATAATTAATAATGTTTTGATTTTGATTGATTTTGATTATGTTCTAGCAAGACATTGGACTCATACATGTTGCATACCTCTACACTTGCTAGGTACAATCTTAAGAGGTAAAATAATAGTAACACAATAATAATGATACTAAAATTAAGGTTAGAAATGGTTAATAATAATTTTAATTCAAAGGGATCAATGGAGAATAATTAAAGTAAAAATAAATAAAGTTAACTATCGAAAAATGTATAATTTTTTCCACAAATATAAGTAAAGGAAAAAGGAGAAGGGGAAGAAAAGAAACAAGGAAAATCCATCAAGTGAGGAAAGAAACCAACAAACCATAGAGGAATCAATAGGAGAACGAAAAAAATAGGGTACAAATGAATAAATTTTAATGAAGGAAAGAGGGTGAGGAAGGTTAAATAGGGAGTAAAAATGTAAAAAGAAAATAACTTCTCAATTTCAATAGCTTCTCTAATGATCCTAGTCAAATAATGTTCAGTTTCGGCTAATATTTTAGTTTGGTCAAAACATATGAGGTGCTTGGTACTGTTGTTGGAATGCTCAACGATAATAGGTTTTGAAGTGTGATTGTGGTTTGTATGGGCTTAAAAATTTACACATAGAAAAACTAAACATTTGTGAATTATAATTGGGAGAATCTATGATAAGACAAACTATAAGTTCTTGAAAATTATAATTAGATTTAATACCTTTTATTTGCAATGGCTTCTAGCAAATATCCAAAGGAAGACACCATATTGAAATAACTAGGATTTTTCCTCGCTCAATATGAATATATTTCAAGGATGTTACTTCTTGTTTTGTAGAGAAAATACTTCTCCAAAGCTTCCCTTTGATCGTGCTTAGAAACCCCTAAATAACCTCTTGCAAAACTCTTTATTTTGGCCTTCTCCTAAATACAAATTGATTACAAAGTTAGTTGGAAGATCTATTGGAGGTTGAAGGACATTAGAAAGATTAATTAGGTTGATATAATGACTTAATGGACTACATTATCTTGTAGCGTGGATGATTAGAGAATTTGTTTAGCAATGTCACATGGACCATTTTTTTAAGCTTCAAATTAAGCAAAATGCCCATATTTGGTCCAAGTGTATCCATTTTAGCTTGGAATGTATAGGTTTTTAACATATATGCATAATATCTCTTTTTCTAATGGTCGGATAACCAATATTTAAGCCTTGCTTGCCAAATCTATCTATCGAATATGCACAGTTGCGAGGTCAAGAATTTTTAGAGTCCAATGATTCAAAATTGGTTCCATTGGAATGATTTCATGATTTTGTACCATCATGAGTAAGACATATTTTTCTAAGTTTTTTATGTTAAGAGTTGTGCGTATTTTTTGAAATTGTTCTATTATACCAATTATTCAATAATGACAAGTGATTGTTCAACCTCATCTTTAGGATATTGATATATAAATGGTTGTTCTTGGTGATATTTTACCTAGGACAATATATGAGTTATATAGATTTTAGAACACCACTACTTTGTTTTTTGGGTCACCCACTTTGTTCTTTTGTTCTTTGGATTATTTGAAAAGTAAAAAATAACAACATACTTGTCAACTAAAGAGTTTGACAGATGGGTAGAGTGACATGTAGGTCCATTGTGATAAGGATAGAAGATTAGACACCCGAGGTGAGAAATTCAAATACACCCATCACAAATTTCTTCCACCGACCCCGCACAGTGAGCAATGAATGGGGCCAATGTTGAAATGTTTTCAATCTGCTCCCGTATGCATCGAAATTTGACATGGTTAGACTAGATAGTTGCCTTCAAGGTATGGGAGGTTTTCGATACTTAAGGATGTTTGATGTCCCGCATAATATTTGAGATCATCCATTTTTGTATCAACGTTCAATATAATGTATGTCTCATAGTGAGCATAGTGAATGGGGCCTGTCTTGAAGGTGAATGAGCATAGTGGAATTTATTCCACCGACCCCACATAGTGAGCAGTGAATGGGGCCAACATTGAAATTTCTTCAAAATGTGCATATATGCGTTGAAATTTGACATGGTTAGACTAGACACATTCCTTGACGGTATGGGAGGGTTTCAAGACTCAAGGATGATTGATGTCTCGGCCACATAATCTTTGAGATCATCCATGTTTGCAACAACATTCATAATGGGGCATCTCATATTTGTCAAATGTCATTTTTTCCATCCGTGGAATCTTTTTTGGAACTCTCTCGAAATGTCATGGAACTTCCAATTCAACCACCACAAATGTCATGCACCGACCCCACATAGTGAGCACTAGTGAATGGGGCCAACATTGAAATTTATTCAATATGTTCCTGTATGCATCGAAATTTAACATGGTTAGACTAGACACATGCCTTGACGGTATGGGAGGGTTTCAAGACTCAAGGATGTATGATGTCCCCACATAATATTTGAGATTTTCCACATTTTCAACAACGTTCATCATGTTGCACCTCTCATTGTCATCATTCCTCATTCCCTTCTATAGAATCGTTGTCAGAACTATCTTGAAATTTGACATGGAACTTCAAATATGACCATCACAAATTTCTTCCACCAACCCTGCATAGTGAGCAGTGAATGGGGCCAACATTGAAATGTTTTCAATCTGTGCCCATATGCATCGAAATTTGACATGGTTAGACTAGATAGTTTCCTTGAAGGTGTGGGAGGGTTTCGATACTTAAGGATGTTTTATGTCCCCGCATAATACTTAAGGAGGGTTTTATTATTGAATTACCAAGTTGATTTGATGTCGCAAAAGCTTCAATTCACCCACCACAAATGTCATATTGCACCAACCCCACATAGTGAGAAATGAATGGGGTCAACGTTGAAATTTATTCAAACTATGCATGTATGCATCGAAATTCGACATGGTTAGACTAGACACATGCCTTGATGGTATGGGAGGGTTTCAATATTCAAGGATGCATGATGTCCTGACCACATAATCTTTGAAATCATCCATGTTTGCAACAATGTTCATAATGGGGCATCTCATATTTGTCAAATGTCGTTGTTTCCATCCGTAGAATATTTGTTGGAACTCTCTTGAAATGTCATGGAACTTCCAATTCAACCACCACAAATGTCATGCACTGACCCCACATAGTGAGCATTAGTGAATGGGGCCAACATTGAAATTTCTTCAATATGTACCTGTATGCATCAAAATTTGACATGGTTAGACTAGAAACATGCCTTGATGGTATGGGAGGGTTTCAAGACTCAAGGGTGTATGATGTCCCCACATAATATTTGAGATCATCCACATTTGAATCAACGTTCATCACGTTGCACCTCTCATTGTCATCATTTGTCATTCCCTTCTATATAATCGTTGTCAGAACTATCTTGAAATTTGACATGGAACTTCAAATACACATATCACAAATTTCTTCCACCAACCCCATACCGGGAGCAGTGAATGGGGCTAACATTGAAACGTTTTCAATATTTTCCCATATGCATCGAAATTTGACATGGTTAGACTAGATAGTTTCCTTAAAGGTATGGGAGGGTTTCGATACTTAAGGATGTTTGATTTCCCCACATAATACTTAAGGAGGGTTTGATTATTGAATTACCAAGTCAAGTTGATGTCGCATGTTGTTCCAGAGTCTGTACTTAAGGCTTAGAAAGTACAGTTTCTAGGCATCTAAAAGTGAGTAAATTATAAAAAGGGAGAAGAGTCAACCTTCGGGAAAGGAAGCTAAGGTTGATTTCTAGGTTGTCATTGTCTCGCTTCCAACTATTCCTGGATGTTTATATCTCGTTCAATTGCGGCCCATGAATGTTCAAGTTCTACCCAAGTGATGGTTGTTTTAAGTATAGTATCGAAGTGATTTAAAGTGATATGGGTTTGGTCCGATAAGCTGGGTTCAATATTAGGTTGTCTTACAACGGGGACAGTCATAGAGGAACAAAAAGGTTTAAAAGAGATCTGAAAGTTTTTATGCTATATCAATTTGATCTTATAAAAGAGAACTTTGAAATCAATATTAAGGATAAAATGCAAACCAAAGGCCTTTTTCCGTAACCATGTTATATTTTAAATAAATGGTGTGTGAAATAAGAGAAAAACATTAATTTGTCTATAAAGTAAGGCTCCTATCAAGGGAGAATCTCACCTAGTAAACAGAGGAAGAAAATAAGATAAGAAGGAATCTGACGAAGCATAAAATATAACAACCCAAAGGGTTCAGAGGTCTTGTACCTGCTAATAGCTGATATAGAGGAAAAACTGTAAACGATATAGATTATTAAAAAATGATCACCACAGTAGAAGTTTTACTAAATTGCAATGAAACATTCATCAAACATATATAAGAGAAATGAAATTGAAAATGAAATCAAAGAAGAAGCAAACTCATAACACAATCTTGAAGGAATTAGGAGTCTCTGGATTGCTTTGTATTAATTCAAAAGGAGATAACCTCTATTGCAATTGACCAAAATGGTCCAGCCTCTTTTCTTTCTTCCTAATGTATATTTATACAAATTTCTATATGTTTGAATCTCAATCATTCCAGAGGTTTTTCGGTTACAACAAAGGAGTTTCAACGTTTCAATTCTTTGTCTCTATCCTCATTTGGTACTGGAAACCTGTCTCTTCGCATGCTCTGTGAAAATGACACACTTCTCCACCAGTTGGGATATCAACTTAAAAGGTTCTGCTTGATTATTGGCCTCAAAAGTGTAACAATCCTTCACCAATTGTGGCAACCTCCCTTCCACCTGTTGGTCTTTGGCACTGATAGAAAATAATGGTACACTCGATTTAATTAGCCATTTATCTATTTGGACTATGTCCATCTGGGTTATTTGTGATATTCTAGCCAATTATATTTCTTCATTTTCCTTGATCTTGAGCAGATGCTTGGTTGTATTGATCTAGCCCAGTATTTCAGTGTTGCTTTCATCATCAGAACCCAACCAACTCCCATCTATAAAACCAAAGGTTTCTTCACAAGATTTTCTTACCTCTTTAGCTTGTTGTCTTCCTTCGGATATGTTACGCTCCCATTATTTCAAAAATAAGTTACCTTGGGTCTGCTCTGAGATAGAAAACTTGGAACTACTATCTGTTTCCCTTCTCGTCGTAGCTATAATAGCCTCCTGGAAAGAAATCCGAGCTGCCCCAACGTCTTTTTCTCTGAGAGTGAGGTTTTCCAATACTCGATCAATGAGTTGGTAGTTTTTTTTAATTTTTTCCACCTTAGCAAGTAGACCTTGTTGAGCTACCGACACTCTTTTTCTGATTTCTATAGCTTGGGATTGAAATATCATGATATCGATTACCTGGCTTTCGGCGAAGTCTAATTTGGCTTGTAGCTGCTCTATCAATTATCCTTGTTGGCCTATCTGTATCTAACTTGTCTGAGCCATTAGCTTTGTCCATTCGAGATTGGATTTGAGCCACTCGGTTTCCTTTTGATCAGCTACTCTAGCTTGTTCTAAACCTATATTCACCTAATCTTTGGCAGCAGCCTCTGCTGTAGCTAGTTTATCCTCTAATGTTTTGATAAAACTATTTTTTCACTTCAGCCGATCCTTTAGAGTCCCGACTGAATATTGGTTGGTTGTAGCGAAAGCCCCCAATGTTCCTGTTGTTTGAGTTGCAAATTTTTCTTTTTTCATAGCTCTCCCATTAGTTAAAATTTTAAATTTCTTGGATACCGTACCTGCCTCTTGGTAAAGTTCTTGTTTCATGATAGCCTTTCTCTTCTTATCAAAGAAGAATTCATTCGGAGGTAGCTCTTACACTATTGTGGGTGTTAATTCTTCGCCAAAAATCCAACCTACATCTCGGATCCCCTTTGTGAACTGTAGGGTGGTAACATAAACTATGGGATTTCCAACCTGCTTAGATGATTTCCCTAGAGTAACAACTGAGGTTAGCTCACTTGGAGGGTTGGAAGTCTCGGCTTCCTGTTTCGGGCCCCCATTTTTCTCTTTCCTGTCCTGGTGTTCTTCTTGGCCGGGTCACCCCGTAATACTGGGGGAAGGTAGCTCTGTCGATGTTCTTGGAATTTGAAAACATTGGCCCTCTCTTCGAGCAACAGGGATTGTATTCGAGCCAAAACCTCGGCATAAGATCTCGCGCCTCGAAAAATGTCATGATGAGGTGAATTATTGTGCTCAAATATTTTAAGGCCACAACTAGCCATGTGATTACTCACGACCCTGTGTGGGTCATTTTTTTGAATTCAATGTGGACCAATTTTATATCTTTTAAGGTTGTTGCCTCAGCCTTTGCATGCCTGAAATCTAATAAAGAATAGGTATTTAAATGAATGGGGAAAGGTGGCCATACCTTCTTTGAAAATCCTTTAATCTCTTTGCTTATGCCACCAATCATGGTTTGCCTGGCAATCTCATGGAAAGCCAGCCTATTGGGTATAAATAATGGTAGAGCATGCCGAGGGACAGAAGCATCGAAAACCCTGATGTATGAAAATTATTCCTACATGTACCAGTCGGCCACACTGCTCAAATTGGCCGTGATGCTATCTGAGATCCTGGGCGGTGGATTACCAAAGATGGTGACATGCATCGGTACCATTACCCAATTGAAAATTTCGTATATGAAATCTAAGGCCTTATCCTCCCAAAGATTTGAATGGTAGACATGGATAGGCTTAGCATCCGATGGAGTCCAACTCTAGTTCATTAAGGGAAAAGGTGTCATGAAACACACGACGTCCATGATGTATGTGGACATAAAAAATGAAGTGGCCTTCCTGCTCACCCTCTGCGTCTAATATTCTGTAATTCGACTGGTTAGACTATCTGACAACAGTTTGGCCCAGTCGAAGGAACAACCTTCCACAACTGTATGCATCAGAGGCACCCATGGGAGGAAACAATGTGTGGTGTTTTCCCTCCCATACAATATACAAGTCATCATTGCTATGTATTTGAACTGTGGTTCCAAAGAAGATATGGAATAAACTCCGTTGCTATCTTCCCTGAACTTTGCGGGGTGTGAGACCCAATCCTTGATCAAATTTGATAATCTTTTTTCGTATCGCTCGCATTCCTTCTGTTTAAAATCCTCCAGAAACTTGGCATTGTATGTGAAGTTTGACGTGGATGACAACTTGTACATTGCATGTAAGTTTTCTAGTCTAGAGGTCCCAACAGTGACCCTCTACTCGCTGATGATGGTTCTGGTCAGGATATCTACATGATCTAGCGCCCATCGAATCATGTCATAGTAAGGAAGAAGACGTGGCCTGGCCACTACTTTATGCATCTCTGCTTGGATGTCGATCTTGTATTTGGTGGTCAAGTTGTCCTTCTCATTGTCACTGGAATCATCTGAATAGTTCACCAAATTGGATTGCAGAACCTCGAAGATGTATGACCAGTTTTGTACAGAATCAATTCTTCATGGTGAAGTATCAGAAACATTATTAGAGCCTTGTCCTGAAATCTCAGCACTTGCCTTGGACGATTTTCGTGGGGCCATGACAGAGGATTGTGACTTAGCTCTCCTGTAATAAAAATGTGTGTACATATAGAAATCAGCTTGCTGAGAAGAACTTCTCTGCGCAAAATAGAAATGAGCTTTATGAATAGAACAGAAAGAAAAAGATCTATATCTTCGACTGTTTAAAACCTCGACGTCCTTATGAACAGAACGGTCAAATAATTTTTAGATATAGATTTAGCAATAAAAAACTTATCCTTACTTGTCGCTTCACTTTATTTCCAATTAATGCCATAAATTTCAACGGTTCGTGACACAAGTTGGTACAAGGAACATTTAAATTTACCTCATAGACTGTGCATATTATTTTCACTCTAACCTTTCGAGCCCCTAAAACCTGAGATCACGATGATGCGATCTAGTTAAGCGAAAACGTAAACTGGATTAAGCGTTTAATTAATCATGTTTAGTTAAAATCGCGATTTCGCGACTCGGGACTTCGAAGGTAAAGTTCCGCGGAGGAGCATATGCCGAGTCACGAAATTCTGAGATCACGATGATGTGATCTAGTTAATCCAGAAGGTAAATTGGGTTAAGTGTTTAATTAATTTATATTTAAGTAATATCGTGACTTCGTGATTCGGGGCTTCGAAGGTATAGTTTTTGGGAGAAATGAATGACGTGTTACAAAATCCTGACAAACTTTAACTATGGTTAAAATCTATTCACCCCTGACACTAACCTAGGTAACTTGCACGAACGTCTTGTGACTTCACCTATCGGAGTTGTGACGGTGAGACTTTTGGGGAGGGAAAATGTCGAGACGCGAAATACCAACAAGGCTTAACTAAGGTTTAAGGAACTTTACACTCGACACTAATGTGGGTAAATTTCAAGGTTACTTCACGACTTCGTGCATCGGGGCTTAAAAACAGTGTGACTTGTAACTCCCAAAACGCAATATCCCGAGGTAAAGAAAAGTGAAAAAGATTTTTCATGGTTAAAAGGAAATGGTATTAGGAGTACACCAACCCTCGCCGCTTTTCATATCGGGACTACTAATATTTTCAAAGGGTAAAGGTCACAAAGTAAATGACAGCTTAAATGACCAACCTTTGATTGCAAGAAATACGCTTAAAACTAGTCAAAAAAGGCAGCTCCAACTAGGGATCCCATCTCCCTGTGAGACTGGTAGAATAGTAGACCACGTGCCTGTATTGAGTGAATGGAGTCATTGGTTTCACTTCTATGAAACCCACTTTAAGGAAAAGATAAACAGAGGGAAGAAGAGACTTTGTCTTTCACTTCTGAAAAGTTTTTCAACACTCAAATACGTTTCACACTCAGCTGCAGTCCCTTTCACGACTTTCTCTTTCTCTTTACTGAATTTATGTCTACATTTAGGTGATCAGAATAGTCCGATGAAATCCAATAGATCTTGTGGCTTTTGGTTTGCATCAAACGAATTTTATTACATGTTTTTAATCGGGGAGCCCTGTCTGAACTTAGGACATAGATCCGGTTTCGAGAAAATTGATTACTAGAGTAGAGTGAGATTCGTGTATAACAGCCTTACAGATATCTCAGATATTGCTTCACTACCAGCGAGCCTGTTTAGTACCCCGGTGAAGTTATCTGGCCCTTTTTGCTGAATTTCCTTTCACCACTTCGAAAAATATTTATGCATTTAAATGTTGAGATGAGGGCAATCATTTCTGAATTTCCGTTCATCGTCTCTTAAGACTAGATGTACAATTAAATATGACTTTCCTTTCACCATCTGTCTTATAATTTACTTTTTAAAACATGAAGTGGGGGCAATCAGTTTGTATGATGGGTGATATATGTGTAATATTTTGCAATGGAGGTCTGTCAACTTACTTTGATTACTCGGTACCAACATTCCCTTAACTTTCACAACACCTTAGCCCACAGGGAAAAAGGGGAAAAATTATTTCTAGGGGTTTTCCTTCAGGCAAGCCTCAATCTTTCGAAACTGTTGAAAAACCTAGAATAGTCAGGATCAGCCTACACATAACTTTGTTTAGTAAGAGACTGAGGAGTTGTGAAGACCAGCTTACTTTCCAAAATATGCCTTACAACTTTCAAAGTTAAAACATAATCTCTTCCCCCCTATGTATATAAACCCGGAAAGATACTTGGATTTTTAAGAAGGTAAATCTGAAGACCAAAAGAAAGGTGACAGACAGAGGTTTGTACATTGAGAAACAGGGGTCAAAAATTAAAACTGGCTTTTGAAAACCTTTTCCCAGAGATGCTTTACTTTTCTGTTTATTTTAACTACCACCTATCTTTATTTTAAGTTAAATTCTTAGAACCCAGAGCAAGTAATTATTCTTTTTAATAACATTCAAGTGAAAACATTGGATTGATGGGATCGTTACGATGCTTTGGAGACCTTTTCTTTGTTAAAGAACAAAATTCTCAGGAGTTTGTACCTTTGCCTTACCATTTTAAAATAACCGAAAACCTTTTCTATCACCTGTTTTTGGCAAATTCAGTCTCCGATATATGACTTTCTGTTTTCTCCTTTCGCTCATTTAGGTCGCAAGCCAAAATCCTGTAAACACGAAGAGTGTCTTTTAAAAGAGTTGAATATATTGAAAATTGCGTATCTCTACTTCTACAAAATTACTGACCTAATTAATTTAAAGTGAAAATAAACTTACCTCAAAGAAATCATGAGATAGAAAGAAAATACAAATCGGTATATACAATGGAAATCTTTTGGGAACCAATTATTTCATGTAGTGTTTTAAATAACACCTGTTAACAAGGGCGTTGAAGAATTTATCGTTCATATTTTCTAATAAAAATGATTTTTTTCCTTCGGAAGCTGCGACTATGAATGGTCTATACCAAATATGATCAACTTTACCATGTTTCACCAAATCTTCCTTCTTAGAATCCCATATCAATACCAAATCGCCTAGGAGAAACTCTCTGTCTTTTGTCTTACGGTCGAATAACGTTTTCATGTCGTCTTGGTATTTTTGCAACCTTTCGTCCACTTCAACCCTGTGTTTTTGTACATCGATCAGCTGATTTATTCTCCTTGTGACATGGTTTGGTTCATCTTTCTCATCTTGCCACAGTTTCTTTATGGGAAGTGCCAGGTTTATGGGTAATACCACGTCAGTCATGTACACCATCTGGAAAGGAGAGGTGTCGATGGATTTTTTCGTGCCTATCCAATTTGCCCATAATGCGTATATTAAATGTACATGCCAAGATATTTTGTTCTCGTTCAACACTTTCTTAATTATATTGATCAGAATCTTGTTTGAAGACTCGGCCAATCCATTTCCTTGGGGATAATATTTCATGGAATGGCCAAGCATGATATTGTATTTTTGCAAAAATTGATCATAGCCATAGATTTAAAATCCTGGGCGTTATCTGTGACTATCTTTCGGGGGCAGCCGAATCTAGATAAAATGTTTTCTTCCAAGAAATCTATTACCACTGAATCTATTTCCCTTCTGGTTGGAATAGATTCCACCCATTTAGTGAAGTAATATGTGGTGGTTAGGATCCATTTGTGTTGAGCGCTGGAATGGGGGTTAATTTTGCCTATAAAATCCAGTCCTCACTGCTGAAAAGGAGCCTCTGTTTTGACCAGGACTAACAGTAGAACTAGGATTTTATGCTTTCCCATGAACAATTGGCAAGGGTTGCAAGCCCTAACTTTGGCATTGACATCCGAGAAGAGTTTAGGCTAATAATACCCTTCCCCTCAGGATTTTATAATCCGTCGCTCTCCAAGTGTGATGCCCCCCACACACTCCTTCGTGGAATTCGCTTATGACCTTCTCTGTTTCAGATTCAACCAAAAAAACTAACAGGAATCCAAGTGGGTCCTTCCAATACAATTGACTCTCAGGTATACAGTATTTGACTGCATGTAGTTTTAGTGTTCTAACTTTGGATGGAGATAAATCACTCGGGCACTTCAAAGTCAATAGGTAGGATACTATGTTTTTGTACCAATCAGAGGATGTAAAATTCTCTTCGATTTTGATTTCACTTGTTTTCTCGTAGAGCTCGTTCATATCCTCATCTTCTTCACATCCCTTTATGCTATTTATACCGAGGGCTCTGAAATTTGATTCAGCTAAGAGTTTAGCCAAACCTTGACCCTTTACTAGTTTCGTCGGCTTCATCTCCAGATCAAATTATTGAATTTTATGGAGCCACCGTCCCCTTTTTCCATCGTCGTCAGGCTGAACTAAAATGTCTTTTACAGAGCTAGTAGGTACATACACGATTATCTTGGAATGCAATACATAAGTTCTGAAAGCCTTTAATGCCTTTACCATAGCATATGCTTGTTTTTCCATTATATCGTATTTGAGTTTCGCGTCTCTGAGACTTTTGCTGAAAAAAGCTATCGGTTGTTAGAAACCTTCTTCATTCTTCTAGAGGAGCACTGCGACAATTGTATGCTCACAGGCAAACAAGAAAATGAGAAAATCCTTTAGATAGTTAGGGCTTGCCAGTACAGGTGCCTCACTTATAACCTTCTTGATATGTTCAAACAATTCTTTGGCCTCTGTTGTCCATTTCACTTAGTTTTTTTTCTTTAACATACCTGTGATCAATTTCACAATTTCAGCAAAGTTTGAGATAAACCTCCTCAAAAAATTTATCTTTCCTAAGAACGACTGAATTTCCTTTACACTTATAGGAATACTTATTGTGTTTATAGCTTGAACCCTGCTAGGATCAATTTTAATTCCATCTCGGGACACAATATGGCCCAAGAGTTTACCTTCTCGCATGGCGAAGTGAGACTTTTTGGGGTTTAAAGATAGACCAAACCTGCAGCATTTTTTGAAAGTCTGTTTGAGATGTATTAAATGATCTTCATCAGACTTAGAAAAAATGGTTAGATCATCGAGATAGATAACCACAAACTTGTCTCTTTCACCGACGAAAGTGATATCCATAGCACGTTGGAAGGTGGCACCTACATTCATTAGACCAAAAGGCATTTTATCATACATGAATGTACCCCAGGGTGTAGTGAAGGTTGTTTTTTCTTTATCTTGTTCATTTACGGCAATTTGATTGTACCCAGAGAAACCGTCGATCATCGACATCCTATTTTCCCCAAATACCTTTTCTAAAACGTGATCCATTTTAGGTATAGGGTAGTTGTCTTTGAGGGAAGATTTATTTAGATTTTTGAAATCAACACACAGTCTAATCTCCCCACTATTTTTTCTAACTGGGACCAGGTTCACTACCCAAACTGAGTATCTCAGTGGTACTATTATTTTCGTGTCTAAAATTTTTTTAACTTCTCTTTCGACTACGGGTAATAAGATAGGGTTGATTTTTCTAAGTTTTTGCCTAAAGGGTTTGACACCAGGCTTCAGAGGTATCTTGTGTTCGATCACAGTAGTGTCATAGGTTCTAAGCTCTTCATAAGACCAAGTGAAAATGTATTTATATCGTGCAAGAAAATCTTTATACTTGTTTTTTACCTCAGGAGGAAGGTACTCTAATATTTTCACCATCCTAGGCTCCTCTTTCGTCCCTACATCGCAATCTTCAACCTCTCCTGGTTGGGGTTGCAGAGTGGATTTTAAGGGCATGTCATTTTGATCGAAAAGTCTCTCCAGGGGGATTAGTCCCTTTGGAATTTGATTATTTTTTAAAACCAACATGCGATGGTTAGCGATTTTTTCTCGGAACTCCTAAGGGTATTCTTCTTCTTGCATGATCCATATGTGATAATTTTGATTCTCTTGATCAATGTGAGTTTCAGAGAAGTCGCCCACTGCTTCGAGAAACTTCCTGATCTGTTCGTCATCCTCGAAAACATATCAATGTTGTATGTTGTTCGGGATGGATGGTTTGTGCCTTACCTCTATGTGGTATTTTAATTTAAAAGCTGTATGGGGAGCAAACGTTGAGGCTGCCTTGGCTAACGAATCAACCTGCAAATTTTTGGCACGTGGGATTAAGTCAATATTTACAGATGAGAAGAAATTTTCCATTAGATCCCAAGCACAATTTATGTATGATCTCAATCTCGGGTTCTTGGCTTGATATTGTCGATTCATCTATTTGACTATCAACTCTACATCTCCATATACTTCCAGGTTTTTTATGTTCAGCTTCCTGGCAACTTCCAATCCTAATACTAAGGCTTCATAATCACATACATTGTTGGTGTAGTCTATATCCCATTGAAGCCTGTAAGAGTAATGGACAACAAATTTATTTTTAGGTGCCACAAAAAGTACCCCTGCACCTACTCCTTCACATGACAGGGCACCGTCAAATTTTTTTTTCCAGATCTTAGTGCTATGCATATTTTCGGATTCTTTTCATCTATGTAATTTCTTTTGTGCAACTATCTATACCATCATCAAAAGACAAAATACAATTTCCTAGATCTTGATCAGCAATGCAAACAAGAAAATTGTTAGGATTCTAAGGATCACTCACTGTATAAGCTAACCTTGTTTCCCTGTATAACCGAGTAAGTTGCCCACCAAATACAATAATTGTGGCGTAATTCATGTCCAGTTGGAGGGACCCCCCAAGTTTGGCTCCCCACGACCTTGATAGTAGTAAGCCATACTTTGGGGGGATATCAACAATAACTACATCCATCAGGATGCTTTTGACTGGCACTTGTGCAAGGGTGACTACTAAATCTTTTATCATACCCATGCACTTAACTCTTCTCGAATCAAAAGAGTAGAGATCTCCATAAGGCCTGGTGATCTCGAGGCCTAGTCTATCCATAATAGTTTTGGGCATCACATTATGTGAAGCTCTAGAATCTAGCATGCAGTTATGCATCATTCGATCATGCACATTTAGGGTGATATAGAAAGGAGCAACGATGTCTCTGTCACCCTTGAAATGTGGACCAAAAGTGATATCGGGCTTATCATCTTCCAAATTTATCACATCCTATTGACTTTCTTGATCTGAAAAACCTATCACTTTGGTTATCTACTTTTGATATGCAGGATTCTTTGCTAATTCAACCAGAGGGATCGGTATTTTGATCCTATTTATCTCATTTTCAAAACTAAAACCACCACTACCTTTGTTCATTTCTTTGGTTGAAACCTCGGGTTCTTTCTTCTCCAACTTATTTGTATAATCCGATTTATTACTCGTGAGTTTATTTACCGGCGTGTGTGTCTCAGTTGTCTTGATTTCCCTTTTTTGGGTCTCAACCTCCTTCGTTTTGGGATCTAACAAGTCTGCCCCTTTCATTTTCTTATTAGATGTATCGATCTCTTTAGGGGTGGGCTCGTATGCTTCACCTCTGGGGAGAATTTTCTTGGGTTGAAAAGTCAATGCAGGTTTGCTTTTAGACCTCAAGTTATACCTCAGTTGGACCTCAGCCATCATAGAATCAATCGTTTCTTGACATACAATGAAATTAGTGTTGTTTATATCATCATCTTCATTGGATGGTTGCAAATTGTTTAAATACTTCTTGTAATCTTATTTAGTTACATAAGGCTGAGTGCAGTCGTCACCCAAATTTGTCACATCTTCTTCCAGACCCTTGAAATATTCCAGGTCATTTCCTCCTAAGAAATTTTCATTTTTTAAAGGGGTTTGAATTTTTTGGTCTTCATTTTTAATCTGCCTTTGTTGATTTTGAGGGTTGGGGTTTCTTCTGAATTCTCTTTTAATGAAAGGATCAGCCTTGGATTGATCTATCTCCATTCTGGAAATCTTATTCGACAATTCCTTAATTATCCTAGCCATATCATCCATTTTGTCGTCTTTGGATCTATTACACCCTGAGGGTCCCACTTGTTCCCTAAAACGTATGGTTTCTCGGTTTCCCATTTATACCTTGGCTTTCAACTTTCCAGAGGCCATCATGTTAGACTCGATTTCCACAACATCATCTTGCATTTGGGTTAAGGTTGCCCCTCACCTTTCTCTTAAAAGAAGGGAAAAATCGGGTTCGAAAGATCCCACAAAGGTTACTTTGGCTGCAGGTTGGGATGTTTTAACTTCGGCTGGGATTTTATTATACATCTTGTTAAATCTTTGAATAAATTCCATAACTATTTCCGAATTCTTTTTCTTTAAAGATCCGAACTCGTTCAAATAATACAAGTGGTCTTTCCTTTTGCCCCATTGTCTAAGGAAGGAGTCTTCTAGGGCATCGTAGGATAATATCGAGCCTGCGGGTAGGCTTCGAAACCAGGTTCGCTTGTCCTTCAAAAGTTTGAACAAATAGCCTCGAATACACGTCTTCATTCTCAAGACCTAGGATATCTGTGAACTGATCATAGAAGTTTATATGTTCGGTTGCGGTCAAGTCTCCTTCCCCTGTAAATTTTGGTAAGTTTTTTATATAATTTTCAGGAAGTTCATGAAGAGGGACGGGTAGGACCAAAGGTGCATATCTCGTAGCCACTTTAGAGAAAACTATGGGAGGTGGGGGAGGCCCTTGGCCTCCCATTCCTCCTCCTAGGGCCCCCTCCACCTCCGAAAACCCCTCCTTGTCCTCCTCCGGTGGTTTCCATCGGTACTATCGGATAGGGAAATGGTGTATTGTATAGAGGGTTCTAGAAAACTAAAAGTGAATCTTTAGCTTCTTCGTAAGATGAGAAAACCAAAGACGGGTGGTAAGGGATGTGAGGAATTGACTCTTCAGACTTGCAAGAAATGTAATCAGGGGAAACTGCGGGCGTAGAATCTAAGTGTATGGTATACTCTTCGAGACTTGGCAAGGTTGTGAAATCTAAAATAAGAGTCAGCAGGATATCGACCGCTGATAAATTCACTACGGGGTTTTTACCATTGTGTACGAAAAAGGTTTTCGAATGGATTTCAATTTTAACCTCAAAGCTAGCTAGAAATGAATTGATGGTTTTGGGAGGGGAACTATGCGAAGTTGAAGGTTCAACATAACTCTTGGTCTTGGGTTGTGGTTACTTAAGCTGATAGACTGCAGTAGTTGGCTTAAGGGAACCTCTAGTTTTCAGTATTTTTTCAGGATTGGAAACAGGCGTGATCTATTTTCTCTCTGGGTTTTGTCTGGTATTCCTTTGACTAGATGCCTGCTTATTTAAACGTGGAGTCACCAAGTGAAAGATAAGAAAATCCTTTAGAGGGTGTTCACTCTTTTTTCACTATCAAAGGGTGAAACTTGCGAGAATGTCGTTCTTCCCAGGGAAAAGGTTTTGTAACTTCATCCCTGGAAATGATGCCAAAAGGATGTTGTTCCAGAGTTTGTACTTAAGGCTTAGAAATTACAGTGTCCAGGAATTCAAAAGTGAGTAAAGTATAAAAAGGGAGAAGAGTCAACCTTTGGGAAAGGAAGCTAAGTTTTATTTCCAGGTTGTCGTTGTCTCACTTCCAATTGTTCCTGGATGTTTATATCTCGTTCAATTGCATCCCATGAATGTTTAGGTTCTACCCAGGTGGTGGTTGTTTTAAGTATAGTATGGAAGAGATTTAAAGCGATATGGGTTTGGTTCGATAAGCCGATTTCAATATTAGGTTGTCTTACAACAGGGATAGTCATAGATGAATAGAAAAATTTAAAAGAGATCTGAAAGTTTTAATGCTGTATCAATTTGATCTTATAAAAGAGAACTTTGAAATCAATATTAAGGATAAAATGAAAACCAAAGGAATTTTTTCGTAATCATGTTATATTTTAAATAAATGGTTTGTGAAATAAGAGAAAAACATTAAGTTTTCTATAAAGTAAGGCTCCTGTCAAGGGAGAATCTCACCCAGTAAACAGAGGAAGAAAATAAGATAAGAAGGAATCTGACAAAGCATAAAATATAACAACCCAAAGGGTTCACAAGTCTTGTACTGGCTAATAGCCGATACAGAGGAAAAATTGTAAATGATATAGATTATTAAAAATTGATCACCACAGTAGAAGTTTTACTAAATTGCAATGAAACATTCATCAGACATATATAAGAGAAATGAAATTGAAAATGAAATCACAGAAGAAGCAAACTTATAACATAGTCTTGACAGAATCAGGAGTCTCTGGATTGCTTTGTATTAATTTAAAAGGAGATAGCCTCTATTACAATTAACCAAAAAGGTCCAACCTCTTTTCTTTCTTCCTAATGTATATTTATACAAATTTCTATATGTTGGAATCTCAATCGTTCCATAGGGTTTACAATTACAACAAAAGATTTTGAACGTTTCAATTCTCTGTCTTTGTCCTCATTTGGTACCGGAAAACTGTCTCTTCGCATGCTATGTGAAAATGACACACTTCTCCACCAACTAGGATATCAACTTAGAAGGTTTTGCTTGATTATTGGCCTCAAAAGTGTAACAATCCTTCACCAATTGTGGCAACCTCCCTTCCACCTATTGGTCTTTGGCGTTGATAGAACATAATTGTACACTCGGTTTAATTAGCCATTTATCTATTTGGACTATGTTCGTCTGGGTTATTTGTGATATTCCAGCCAATTCTCTTTCTTCATTTTCCTTGATCTTGAGAAGATGCTTGGATGTATTGATCTGGCCAAGTATTTCAATGTTGCTTTCATCATCGGAACCCAACCAACTCCCATCTAGAAAACCGAAGGTTTCTTCACAAGATTTTCTTACCTCTTTAGCTTGTTTTCTGCCTTCGAATATGTTACGCTCCCATTCTTTCAACAAGATGTTACCTCGGGTCTGCTCTGAGATAGAAAACTTGGAACTACTACCTATTTCCCTTCTTGTCGTGGCTATAATAGCCTTCTGGAAAGCAACCCGAGCCACCCCAGTGTCTTTTTCTCTGAGAGTGAGGTTTTTCAATACTCGATCAATGAGTTGGAAGTTGTTTTGAATTGTTTCCACCTTATCAAGTAGACCTTATTGAGCTACTGACACTATTTTTCTGATTTCTATAGCTTGGGATTGAAATATCTCGATATTGATTACCTGGCTTTCAGCAAAGTCTAATTTCGCTTCTAGTTGCTCTATTAGTTCTCCTTGTTGGCCTATCTGTATCTGACTTGTCTGAGCCATCAGCTGTGTCTGTTTGAGATCGGCTTTGAGCCACTCAATTTCCTTTTGATCAGCTACTCTAGCTTGTTCTAAACTTGTATTCGCCTGATCTTTGGCAGCGGCCTCTGCTGTAGCTAGTTTATCCTCTAATGTTTTGATCAAACTATTTTTTTTCTTCAGTTGATCCTTTAGGGTCTCGACTGAATATTGGTTGACTGTAGCAAAAGCCCCCAATGTTCCTTCTATTTGAGTTGCAAATTATTCTTTTTTCATAGCTCTCCCATCAGTTAAAATTTTAAATTTCTTAGATACCGTACCTGCCTCTTGGTAAAGTTCTTGTTTCACAACAACCTTTATCTTCTTATCGAAGAAGAATTCATTCGAAGGTAGCTCTTCCACTGTTATGGGCATTAATTCTTCACCAAAAATCCAACTTGCGTATGGAATCCCCTTTGTGGACTGTAGGGGGTTAACAGAAACGATGGGATTGTCGACCTACTTAGATGATTTCCCTAGAGTAACAACCGAGGTTGGCTCGCTTGGAGGGTTGGAAGTCTCAGCTTTCTGTTTCAGGCCCCCATTTTTCTCTTTCCTCTCTTGGTGTTCTTCTTGGCCAGGTGATGAATATTTGGAGCCCTCGAATTCCGTTTGCTACACCTCTATAGTCGTTGGATTCTCACCCCGTAATACTGGGGGAAGGCAGCACCGCCAATGTTCTTGGAATTTGAAAACATTGGCCCTCTCTTCAGGTGACAGGGCCTGTATCTGAGCCAAAACCTCGACATAAGATCTTGTTCCTCGGAAAATGTCATCATGAGGCGAATTCTCGTGCTCAAATCTCTTAAGTCCACAACTAGCCAAGTGATTACTCATGACCCTATGTAGGTCATGTTTCTTGAATTCAATGTGGACCAATTTTATATCTTCTAAGGTTGCTGCCTCGACCTTTGCATGACTAAAATCTAATAAAGAATAGGTATTTAAATGAATGGGGAAAGGTGGCCATACCTTCTTTGAAAATCCTTTAAGCTCTTTGCTTATGCCACCAACCACGATTTTCCTGGCGATCTTGCAATAAGCCAGCCTATCGGGTATAAATAATGGTAGAGCATGCAAAGGGATAGAAGCATTGAAAACTCTGATGTATGAAAATTCTTCCTCCATGTACCAGTCAGCCACACTGCTCAAATTGGTCGCGATGCTATCTGAGATCCTGGGTGGTGGATTACCAAAGATGGTGACATGCATCGATACCATTACCCAATTGTAAATTTTGTATATGAAATCTGAGGCCTTATCCTCCCAAAGCTTTGAATGGTAGACATGGATAGGATCAGCATCCGATGGAGCCCATCTCCAACTCATTAAGGGAAAAGGCGTCATGAAACACATGACGTCCATGATGTATGTGGACATAAAAAATGAAGCGTCCTTCCCACTTGCCCTCTACATCTAATATTCTGTAATCCGACTGGTTATACTATCTGACAACAGTTTGGCCCAGTCAAAGGAACAACCTTCTGCGACTGTATGCATCAGAGGCACCCATGGGAAGAAACAATGTGTGGTGTCTTCCCTCCCATACAATCTACAGGTCATCATTGCTATGTATTTGAACTGTGGTTCCAAAGAAGATATGGAATAAAATCCGTTGCTATCTGCCTTGAACTTTGCCAATACTTGATCAAATCAGATAAGCTTTTGTTGTATTGCTTGCATTCCTTCTGTTTAAAATACTCTAGAAACTCGTCATTGTATGTGAAGTTTGATGTGGATGACAACTTTTACATCGCATGTAATGTTTCTGGTCTAAAGGTCTCAACAGTGACCCTCTGCTCGTTGATGATGGTTTTGGTCGAGATATCTACATGATCTAGCACCCATCGGATCATGTCATAGTAAGGAAGAATACGTGGCCTGGTCGCTACTTTATGCATCTCTTCTTAGATGAAGATCTTGTATTTGGTGGTCAAGTCGTCCTTCTCATTGTCACTGGAATTATCTGAACAATTCACGAAATTGGATTGCAAAACCTCAGAGATGTATGACCAGGTTCGTACAGAATCAACGCTTCGTGGTGAAGTATCAGAAACATTATCAGAAGCTTGTATTGAAATCTCAGCACTTGCCTTGGACGTTTTTCATGGGGCCATGATAGAGGATTGTGACTTAGCTCTCCTGTAATAAAAATGTGTATACATACATAAATCAGCTTGCTGAGAAAAACTTCTCTGCGCAAAATAGAAATGAGCTTTATGAACAGAACAGAAAGAAAAAGATCTATATCTTCGAACATTTAAAACCTCAATGTCCTTATGAACAGAACGGTCAAATCATTTTTAGAGATAGATTTAGAAATAAAAACCATATCCTTACTTGTCGCTTCGCCTCATTTCCAATTAATGCCATAAATTTCAATGGTTCATGACACAAGTTGGTGCAAGGAACATTTAAATTTGCCTCATAGACTGTGCATATTATTACTTGTATTAAACACTGATTAATCTGGCTTAGCTTCTTTAATCGGGATTTCTTAACTTTAATCAACCTTTCGGCGTTCGCCGTATCGAGAGTTTTCACTCTAACCTTTCGAGCCCCTAAAACTCGAGATCGTGATGATGTGATCTAGTAAAGCGAAAACGTAAACTGGATTAAGCGTTTAATTAATCATTTTTAGTTAAAATCACGATTTCGCGACTTGGTACTTCGAAGGTAAAGTTCCCGAGAGGAGCGTATGTTGAGTGGCGAAATTATGAGATCATGATGATGTGATCTAGTTAAGCTAGAAGATAAACCGGGTTAAGTGTTTAATTAATTTATATTTAAGTAATATCACAACTTTGCGATTCGGGGCTTTGAAGGTATAGTTTTTGGGAGAAACACATGCTGAGTTATGAAATCCCGGCATACTTTAACTATGGTTAAAAGCTATTCACCCCTGACACTAACTCGGGTAACTTGCGCGAACGTCTTGTGACTTCTCCTATCGGAGTTGTGACGGTGAGACTTTTGGGAGGGAAAACGCTGAGATGCGAAAAACCGACAGTTCTTAACTGAGGTTTAAGGAACTTTACTCTCAGCACTAACTTGGGTAAATTTCAAGGTTACTTCACGACTTCGCACATCGGGTCTTAAAAACAGTGTGACTTGTAACTCCCGAAACGCGATATCTCGAGGTAAAGAAAAGTGAAAAAGCTTGTTCATGGTTAAAATGAAATGGCATTAGGAGTAAAACAACCCTCACCACTTTGCATATCAATACTACTGATATTTTCAAAGGGTAAAGGTCATGAGGTAAAAACTTAAATGACCAACCTTTGATTGCAAGAAATACGCTTAAAACTAGTCAAAAAAGGCGGCTCCAACATCGCATAAGCTTCAATTGTCATTGTTTCAATCTGTATAATCTTTGTTGGAACTCTCTTGAAATGTCAAGGAACTTCCAATTCAACCACCACAAATGTCATGCACCGACCCCGCATAGTGATCACTAGTGAATGGGGCCAACGTTGAAATTTCTTCAATATGTGCCTGTGTGCATCGAAAATTTTCATGGTTAGACTAGACACATGCCTTGAAGGTATAGGAGGGTTTCAAGACTCAAGGATTTATGATGTCATACAGAAACATTTTGAAAAAATTTCAACATTGGCCCCATTCATAGGTCATTGTTTCCCATCATGTACTCTAGCCCTAGTACAATGTCTTTTAATAGTTGTTTCCTTTAAAATTCGACCGATTAGAAAATTAAAACAAAATGAGGACGAGATGAGATGATATATAGAGTGGGTATGTGAGCGATATTTGAGTATAAAGATGAATGAATGAACTTATCTTGATTTTGAGGATAATTTATTCTCTACTAAACAAGGCCAACCACATAAAAGTGGAAGCTCATAAGGCCCCTCACCCCCCTCACATCGCTCTCAATTCCCCAATACCCAATGTAGTTACCTACCTAATCTAGTTACGTACCTCATCAACCAACGCAACATTTGTATCATCCTTTTTATGTATATTCTTCTTGATCATCCAACTTGATATATGTATCATCATCCGGTTCAGAAACAATGTTGAAAGGATTGATGATATCATCATCATCATCATCATCAATGTCATTTTCGAGCATATCTTCATCGATATCATCATCAATAATTGGCACATTGTCTCCTATGCTTGGTTCATCTTCTCCATATTCTTCATTTGTCGACCCATATTCTTCCTGCTCTAGCTCTACATCATCTTCTTCTTCAATATCATCTTCCTCATCTACAATATACATTACTAGACTTATTATTGGATCATATCTAACAACAAATGACCAATCCCTCTTACCTGGAACCTTTGAGTAAAACACTTGTTCACATTGACTTTGACAAACAAAGCGGTCGTTTGTTTTTTCAAAAACTGTTGTTTTAATCATCGGAAATCCGTTGGCATGTTGAATAATGGTTCTTTACTCATACTGTTCATGCATTCATAAACTATACCATTTGACATCGAACAAAACTAATTTGAAATAATTAAAGTCACACTCAAGTGTATCATTCAAAAACCCATAGTATCTATTTTCAGATTCTTGAGGATGACTGTCACTCCTAGATGAAACATTACAGACCTGGAATACTATAGTTATCCCACTATTAAAAGTTTTTCTAGTTTCATCCAACTATTTGATGTGAAATTTATGACCATTTCACCACATAGCCTTGTGGTGTTTCAACTACAATATTCTAGACATGTAAAACATGCATTGTCAATTAATAATAAACACATTTATATAACTTGGAAAGTATAATATATATGAAAAAAATGGACCTACAGTCACATTAATATAATATAAAATAACTGAATAAAATAGGTGAATTTGCTTGCCTTTCCATCTTTCAAACAATATGTTAAATCTATTTCCCTCTGCATAACATCAGAATCTCCATTACGACGAGCTTCTCTAACCAATTCAAACAGTTCTTTCCATTTATGTTCTAAGGCTTTTGCGACCATTGTTTTGATCAGAAAGTTCTTTCCATGATAACCTACCGCCATGATGTTCTTTAAATCTATCAATCCATACCTTCATCCATTCAATATTTTTTGCAATGTATAAATGTAGTGCATCCCAATATTGAGCAACTAACCAATCAAAAAATCACAATTCACCAATATTGAATATCATTTATAACCATGGTAAATATTAAGAAATGATGAAAGAATAAATATTAAATAAGTATGATCATATACACAAAAAAACGAGAAATTTATATTTATTAAAAATATCCACAATTTGATTACCTCTCACTTTCTTCATTGTACTTTTCCCCAACAACTACTCCCTTTCAAAACATTTGATGGAGTTCACATCCCAAATGCAATCCACTGCATGCATATCTTGCACTACTAATTTAGGAAGATATTGACTAATATACACCATGGATTCATATACCATATATCCCTACACCATAGAACCCTCAGTACGTGCTCTTTTTCTAACCAAAGCCTTTAATGATTTCAAGTGCCTCTCCACCATCCACATTGACCTTGTGTGTACAAGTCCACACATTTCAATCTCCTCAACTTGGTGTATGAGGTAGTGTTCTTATGCATTGAAAAATGTTGGAGGTATATACTTCTGCATTTCACACATTAGCCGAAGAATTTATCTCTTCCAATACTTTATATCATCTTCATGAATTTATTTCAATGACAATCATCTACATATCATGATGCAAGAAAATAACATGTTTCAACAAAACATATAAATACATATTACATTACAAGTAAAACACGTCATCAAGTACAACAAAAAATTTCATTTTTGTTTTTACATATATATTGCAGCTACTTACCTCATGTATTTTCCAAGATCATATATAATGTGTGTGATGTTGTTTTCAAAGTCATTTGGGAGAGATAGAGGTAGAACATACTGTAACAATAAAAACAAATCGTTACTTGTTCAAAACTAGACAAAAAAAAAAAAAAAAAATCTCAAAAAATNAAAAAAAAAAAAAAAAAAAATCTCAAAAAATGTATACGACCAATATATAAATATGAATACTAAAATGATTAATTACCTTAATGAAGGTATGAAAATCGTGTGTTTTTACCCCACCAAATTCACCTTCCTTCATTAAGATATTCTTTATGTTTGAACAAAAACCCGTGGGAAATTTAATTTTTTGAATGACCTCTTTTACACCATTTCTTTGTTTCTCTGTTAATAACCATGGAAGGTTATTTTGGTCTCCATAATTATTTGATCTGATCACACTTTGCATTGCATGATTGGCTTCCCGAATGTCATTACAAATTTTGACAATTTTTTCTTTATCCCTCCTGCCATCTATGATTCACCATAATGTTTATGTCACATTCTTCCCGATATGCATTGTATCAAATAGATGAAATATTTTTAGGTCCTTATAGTAAGGCAACCTCATGAATTGAGTGGGATAACATTTGATTCCTCGTGGAAGCCCATTATTACTAACTTCATGACGATGACATTGATGAAGCATAAAAAAAATCAGAAAACTATTTATCAAATGCGGTAAAATAAAATGAATAATTAAAATAAATTTTCAAAACATGATTCTATTTACGATACATAAACAAAATGTGTACCTAAAGGATTAATTATGTCATATGCCAACTTCCATAGGTGAGGTGTCATTCTTTGTGGTTTTAGTCCAGTCTCTTGTTTCCCATTGAAAATATATTTTTCTGTAGTACGATAGTTATGGTTCTTAGAGAGGAAGTGTCTATACTCATCAAACACCTCCTTTCCTAAAAATTTTGACCCACGATATTTCATATTAGGACCACAAACTGGACATGCAAATTTACCCTTTGTTTGAAGACCTACAACAGATGGATTAATGTGAATTATTAATATATATACAAAATGATTATTTAAACAACATGCATGATATAATCAATTAATTATATATTATTCAAGCGTGCAATATGAAACGTTACATACCACAAAAATGTGTTAGTCCTAGGGCATCATGAATTGTCCATAAAAGTATTCTACGAGATTGAAATCTCTTCTTCCCAATTGGTTTACAGATCTCATACATAGTGATGCCCTCCCATAACTTTAGTAGCTCATCGATAAGAGGATCGATAAACACATTCATATATTTAACTTGCTACTTACCTAATTCTTTGAAATTACACAAAATTACTACCATGGTATGTATATATACGTAAATAAATAAATAAAATATGTTATGCAAAAAAGGAGAAAAATGAAAAATTTAAATTCGAAAAATTAATGTAAACAAATACCTGAAATAATCATTGTCAAAATTATGTGATCCCTCTTTATTGACATCCGAGGAGGAATGTTATTGTTGATAAAAAAAAATAAGCCACACTGAGTAAACAGATCGAAGGTCTCCAAATGTATTAACACCGTCAGTGGCCAATGAAAGCCTAACATTATGAGGTTCATATGTAAATTTTGGCCATTTTGTAGAAATTTCCTTAAGTGCATAACCATCTATATGAATTCAAAGAAAACCATCTTCAATTCTATTTCATGCATGGTAATCCATAAACTGTGCTATTCTTTGGCACCTGAATAGTCACTGCAAACATGGAATTATGGGAATATGTCAGAGAACCTTTCGAGGGACCATTTTTGTTACTTGATTGGTTCAATATCTACCGATACCACATACCAGACATTTTGTTTTCAACACATGTTTTCCATAATATATAATATGATCATCCATACATGCATCTATACTTGTATACTCCATTCCAATGTCTTTCATAATGGCATGTAAATCTCGATATGTGTGAGGTAAAATATTTGACGAGGGTAAAAGAAATTCACCTAACAATCTAAAACATAAAAAATAAATAGTTAATGTAAAGAATAGTAATTGTAAATATTGCATTTTTATTTTACACATTAATTAACACTAAAAAAAATGGGGAAAGTCAACCTTTATGTAGATGTGAAGAAACATATCACGTACCTTAGGATCTATGTTCTACAAATGTTACACAAATGATTCATAACTTTCAAGTTCACCAACAACAATGTAGTGGAGAGAATATTTTCTCTTGACCCTTTATAAATTTGTTTATTTTACTTTTCAATCATAGGTTCATCATAAATACCATAACTACTGTCCCCATGATCCTCATCTAGATTACCGAATAAGTCTTGAATCATTTGATTTGTCCCATCATCTTGAACTATGCTATTATTGTCATCTACTTCCATGTAATCATTAACTTGATCTTCATTATCTGCTTCAAGTTCTTCATCTTGTACTACAACTGTTGATTAAGGTTGGTTGTCATTGATGTCAACCCTTGAAGAAAGCATCATAGCACAAAGGTTTGGGTAATGGACCCAATATTGTTTGATGTAAATATGACTCATTATTGTCTTTCTATGGTTGATACGAAGTAAATATGGATGAACTCCAAAGTGGTCCCCTTATGGTGAAAACTCTCAAGGGAAGATGCTTTGCAGATTGAGTTATCCTAGAAGTATGGATAGAGAACCCATGCTTAAATGTGAAATAATGAGATGAAGGACAATGAATTTTTCAGGGAAAATATCCTAGATGGATAGTGCTTGCCATGTCATTTTCGGTGGTATGTGGAATGTCACATAACTCTTCACGGTTAGAGAGTTATGACCATATGAAGTTGGAGAACCCCTCATGAGTCCTATAGAAGCCCCCAAGGGTCAAAGTGCTTTGAAAAAGAATTTATTTTAAATGAATAATCCCTAAAATAAGGAAATTGTAATGCTACATGAAGATATAAATAAGAGGCAAAGCTCACTCATTAAGAACACACACTTGTACATATTGTATATCTATTTTATTGTGTAAAGCTTATTGTAAATACTTGTGGATACATTTGAAGTGGCGAATGTCTGAGGTAGCACGAAGGGCTGACGATGAAATTCTTGGAATTACAAAAAAACCCTATTTTCTGAGGTGTACGCAAGTTTTATGTGTATAGGGTGCGTACATGTTGAGTTATACGTGGGTTGTCAGTGTATCAGGGTGTGTACATACTGAGTTATATGCATGATGTCAGTGTATCAGGGTGCATACATGCTAAGTTATACGTGGGCTGGGAGTGTATTAGGGTGTGTACATGTTGGTAAATCCATGGAAACTTGAAGAGATGAAGATGCAGAGATTCTATATTCTGATATCAAGCTCCCAGAAAGTGCTCAAATACATCAGATCCATCCATTGGTTCAAAAGGTATGTCTTATTTCTATGAATAGTTTGATTTTGATGTATGCATGAGGAATGTCAATGGATATTTGAGGATTCTCTCTAGATAGACTAGTGGCTTCATGGGATCTTCTGCATAAGTCAGATCTACAGAAATAAAGTGTTGGTATATTTATCATTGGTACTTGTTGTTGAGGAACATATTGTATTTCTTGGCATATGGATAAGGGTTTCTATGGTATATGGTTGAGAGCTTGTATTTGTGTAGTGGTTGATGTATTGGGAAGTTAAATATCAAAAAGGGTTTGATGACTAAGAACATGGGAGGGATATTATACTTGTTCATAATTACACATACCTATATGGCACATGACTAGAGAGAGACACACTTTCCTTGAGTAAGGGTTATGTATGAGGATGCATGCACAGGGTATAGTTATAGTCTGGATATAGTGACAAGTTACAGATCTATGTGAAAGAAGTTACATAAGATCAGAAGTTTAAAAAAAAAAGGAAACCCTAGTTTTCAGAAGGCATACGCAGGTTGCATAACAATTAGGGAGTGTACATATGGAGGCTACATAACAGATAGGGCACATACATACATGGGTTGTAGCACTACAGGTCGCGTATATGTTGTATTTTTGTAGATACATGTTCAATATAGACCTACAGATTGATTACATGGTAGTTGTACAGATTGGATACAGGTCAGTGGTAGAGGTTGTTATAGTTGTACAATAGTATATCTCACAATGATAGGTTGACAATGGTTCCATCATTCTACTTATGCTTCAGGATGGTTGTACGGGGCAAGAATAGGTGGTTGTAGCCACCTTCCAATTGTAGCTGGAGAACATAGAGGGTTGTAGCCTCCTTCTGGTTGTAGCCAGAGAATTGGGGAGTTGGAGCTTCCCTCAGGTTGTAGCCTGAGAAACTAGGAGGTTGGAGCCTCCTTCCTATTGCAGCTGGAAAACAAAGGAAGTTGGTGCTTCCAATGAATGTAATTTTTCAAGACATATAAGAAAAAGCATTCTGTGGTTTTATCCTGATTTGGGTTTTCACGTAAAACACTAGTGTACTATGTATGTGTGTGATTGTTCATTTCTTATTGCTCATTATTGGATAATAATTCTACATTGATATAACACTTCGATTATTTGGAGAAAAATGACTCTAATTACCCTATTACTACTTCACCCCCCTCTCAGTAATCCAACAATTGGTATCAGAGAATGTTCCTTCAGAAATCAATTTAACCACTGAAAGGTAGATCATGGAGAGTACCAACTTGTATAAAAATGGAATACCATAGTTTGATGGACAGAAGTATGCTTTTTGGAGCATAAGGATGAATACATATATATAGGCACAAGGATTTCAAGTTTGGCAATCAATTGTAGATGGATACACAACTCCAACAATTCCACCAACAAATAAAAAAAATAGTAAAACTCAGTGAGAATAATTCCAAAGCCACAAATGCACTTTTGAATGGTCTCAGTGATACAACATTCACCAAAGTTTCACACTATAAATCTGCTAAAGATATTTGGGACAAGCTTCAAAATATTTATGAAGGAGATACAAAAGTCAAAGCAGCAAAGCTTCAAACTTACAGAGGTCAGTTCAAACAACTAAAAATGAAGGAAGATGAAAATATCACAGCCTACTTCTTACGAGTCGATGAAAAGTAAATGCAATCATAGGATTGAGAGAATAAATCGAAGAATCTATAATTGTTCAAAAGGTACTAAGATCTCTTCCTATGAGATTCAACCCTAAGATATCATCACTAGAAGAAAGATCGGATCTAGACTCAATAAGTATGGACGAACTGCATGGAATCTTCATAGCATATGAAATGAGAACTGAACAGGAAAATCCATATGTAAAATAAGAATCCTTCAAAGCATCCAAAATATCAAAGAAAAAGAAAAAGGAACAAGAAGAAGATAGCAACAACAATGATGTCTTGGAAGATGATGAAGAAGTGGCCAACTTCGTCAAAATACTAAACAAGGGAACCAACGATAGGTATAGAGGTAAGATTCTTTTAATTTATTTTAATTGTGATGGTATTGGTCATTTTTCTAGCAAATTTCCTCATAAGAAAAGGAGAAATGATGAAGGTTACTCAAAAGGAAAACACACATATAAAGACAAAAGAACTACAAATAAAGTTTTCAAGAAAATATTATGCACCAAAGAAGATATCTCATCATCATATGAAGATGAAGTAAGTGACAGTGAGATAGGAAGAGTTTTATTCATGGCAGTAAAAGACTCTGACAAAGAAGACTCTGAAGAAGAATATGAAGAAACCAAAGAAGAATATGAAGAAGTCGAAGAAGAAATTGAAGAGGCAGAAGTTGACTATCGAGAAGAATCGATGTGTGCCATAGAAGTTATTAGAAGAGAAAATAAGAAAAAAAAGAAACTATAAGCAGAACTAGAAAACAAAAAGGACACTCGAGAACTAGAACAAATGATCACAAAATTGAAGTTTCAAATAAAAGAAGATAAAAGAATTGAAGAAGAATTCGAAGAACAACTAGAAGAAAAGGACAGGATCATTGGAAACTTGGAAGCATAGATTGTCACACTAAGAAAGGATATTCAAAAGAAAAATATGCAAAATAGCTCAAAAGTTCTGGATGACATTATCAGTAGTCAAAACTCTCATCTTAACAAGTCTAGACTTGGATACAATCATACAGAAAAGGGATCAAGCTCCAAAACAACAGATCAAGAAACATATCCAAAAATATATGTAGAAACAATCAAAGGGGATAGGAAGATATACAAGGAATATTACAGGGACACTCCTCCACCGAGAAGATTCAGATTTCAAAATCAACAATAGATAGATAAACCTCAAGAAGAAGAAGGATTCATAAGAGCACCTCCTTTCAGAAGATCTTAAACTCACAGGTATCAAACTATATTTTTTGGTTTATGTTATGCATGTAATAATTTTGGACATAAAGCCATGAATTGTAGAGCTAACAATAGGAACAATAACAACTTTGAGAGTCATACACAAAGGGGTTATTCAAGAAGACCTAGTGAAACATAGAGAAGAAGTTACAACAGGTTTTAATCTTTGAGCACTGAAGTGGAATATTACAAATGTAACAATTTTGAACACGTGGCCAAATATTGTAGAATGACAGTCCCTCCTAAAGAAACTCAACAGAATAAAAACAGTCACAGAAAAGAATCCCAGAAAATGACATGGATAAGAAAGTAAGATCAGTATAGCAATGAAGAATGCACAATCGCTCTACAAGCTAAGGAGAAGAAACATGGTTGGTATGTTGATAGTGGGTGTTCAAAATACATGAAAAGTGATAGAGACAAGTTTCTTACATTACAAAAGGAAAGAAATGGATCAGTATCTTTCATAAATGATGGTTCAGCCAAAATCATTGGAAAAGGCACAGTCTGAATTGGGAACAAGAATGAAAAGGTAGAAAATGTTCTACTAGTAGAAGATATGAAACATAATCTTCTAAGTGTGAGTCAAATGTGTGACCAAGGTCATAAAGTTACTTTTGATTCACAAAAGTGTGAGATAAGAAGAGAAGGTCCAGGGAAATTGGTCGCTACAGCTGCAAGAACTCCAAACAACATATATGTGTTAAGTGAAATTGGAAATGAAAAGTGTTGTCTAGGAAAGGACTATGAAAGTTTTCTATTGCAAAGAAGAATGGGTCACATGCATTTCGATAACATTGTCAAAGTCAGCAAAAGAGAAGCAACCAGAGAAATGCCCCAGATCACAAAACCAACAAACACTTTATGCAAGCATTGTTAACAAGAAAAACAAACAAAGACCAGGTTCAAATCAAAGGAATATTCAATAACAAGACCAATGGAAAATGTGCATACTGATCTAGTTGGACCAACTACAACAAAGGCATTAAAAGGTGAGAGATACTTTATGTTATTAGTTGATGATTATGCAAGAATGACTGCAGTTTTCTTTCTCAAGAACAAGTCAGAAGCTTTTGAAAAATTCAAGATCTACAAGGAAATAGTTGAAAATGAGATGGATTCAAGAATCTAATTCTTGAGATCTGACAATGGAGGAGAATTCACCTCAAAGGAATCTATGGACTACTGCAACAATTATGGAATAAAAAGACAATTCTCCTTTGCTAGGACACCTCAACAGAATGGAGTTGTTGAAAGAAAGAACATGATAGTACAAGAAATGGCTCGAACAATGCTAGTGGATTTAAAATTGACAGATATGTTTTGGACACAGGAAGTACATACAACAGTTCACATTCAAAACAGAGTAATGCTCAGAAAAAACACCGACAAAAATCCTTGCGAGCTATGAAAAAGGAGACCAGAAAATGTGAAGCACTTCAAAGTTTTTGGAAGCAAATGCTATATCAAAAACAAAGATGGCAGAATGGGAAAGTTTGAATCTCGTGTGGACAAAGGAGTACTTTTAAGTTACTCAAGTACAAGGAAATCATACAAGTGTTACAATCTAAGATTGAACAAAGTTGTGGAAAGCATCAACATGACAATTGATGAAACAGGCAGACCAGAATCAAAGGAAGAAGAAAATGAATCAATGAAACAACCCTTAGAAGAAGAAGCAGAAGATGAAAAAGAAGTAGAAGAGGAAGATGAAGAGAATCAAACCGAAGTAGAAGATCAAGTTCAACAAGTTCCTCCAAAGACACCCAGTAAACAAGTACAGAAGAATCATCCTTCAAAACAGATTATCAGAAACAAAGATGCAAGAGTTGAGAATAGAAGAAAAATCCATTCACCAGAACAAACACACCTAGCACTCTCATCTACAAGTGAACCAAACTGTTTTGAAGAAGCCAACAAGGATGAATTTTTGAAAAAGGCCATGGATGAAGAATTGGATCAAATAGAGAAAAATGACCCTTGGGAACTGGTTCCAAGACCAAAGAATAAGAATGTGATCGACACAAAGTGGGTCTTCAGGAATAAATTGAATGAATATGGACAGGTTACAAGGAAAAAATCTAGATTGGTATGTAAAGGATATGCACAGGTTGAAGGAATCCACTTTGAAGAGACATTTTCCCTAGTTGCGAGAATGGAAGAAATTCATTTTTTTTAGCTTATGCATGCTCCAAAAATATTAAAATGTATCATATGGACGTAAAATCATATTTTTTGAATGGGAAACTTGAAGAAATCTACATTGAACAACCAAAAGGATTTCAGTTGTCAGAAAACGCATATTATGTGTGTAAATTAAAGAAGGCCTTGTATGGTCTAAAACATGCTCCTAGAGCATGGTACTATAGATTGGGTAAATATCTACAGCAGGCAGAGTTCAGAAAAGGAAGTGCATACAACAACCTCTACATCAAGGTAAGTCAAGGTAATATTTTATTAATTGAAGTTTATGTTGATAATATTATTTTTGGTAGTGATGATGACAGGTTAAGCCAGAAATTTGCAAAAGATATGCAGAATGAATTTGAAATGTCGTTACTTGGAGAACTATCCTTCTTTCTAGGACTTCAGATACGTCAAAGAAACCAAGGAATTTTATTTCTCAAACCAAGTATATCATAGAAATGCTAAAAAGGTTTGGAATGGAAGATTGCAAAACAGTTATCACTCCTATGCAAACTAGTTGCAAGTTGAGAAAAGATAATGATTCAAAGTCTACAGATTAGAAGAAATACAGGTCAATGATTGGCAACCAACTATATGTGACAGCATCTGGACCAGATGTAATGAAGGAAGTTGGACATGTGGCACAATTTCAAGAAGCACCAAAGGAATCACATGTATTAGTAGTAAAGAGGATTTTCAGATATCTCAAAGGAACATAAGATTTTGGATTATGGTATCCAAAAGGAAAGGATCTATCACATATTGCCTACACAGATGCAGATTGGGAAGGTTGTATTGATGGCTGACAAAGCACTAGTGGAGCAATGTTCTACTTGGGTGAGGGTTTCGTATCATGGCTAAGCAAGAAACAATCATCAATATATTTATCTACAGCCGAGGCAGAATATATTGCAGCAGCATCATGCTGTACACAAGTTCTTTGGATGAAACAAACTCTGACAGATATACAAGTTGAGTATGATGAGCCCATTCCAATCTATTGTGATAATAAAAGTGCCATCGATGTCTTGAAGAACCCGGTGATGCACTCCAAGATGAAGCACATTCCAATCAAGTACCACTTTCTACAGGAGCAAGTTGTAGAAAAGAACATCATCATTGAGTATGTGCGCACAAAATAACAAGTGGCAGACATCTTTACAAAACCACTTCCATGGGAAGCCTTTAAATATCTTCACCAGAGACTTGGAGTTATTTCTACTCCAAAATGAATTATTTTTGAATGCTTAGATTATATGTCTTATATGTACATGAGGAAGCACCATAAGAGGACAGTTCAGTCAAGGGGAGCATCCCCAGATGGAAAGATACCTTTGCCATTGATGAAAAAGGGTGAGATATTTATTAGATGCAGAGGATAGAGGCATGGTTCTAGGGGGAGAAGATTTATCGGATGCAGAGGATAGAGGCATGGTTCTAGGGTGAGCATGAGTGATTTGATTTCATTATTTCATCCGAGTGTTGCCATCAATGACAAAGGGGGAGATTGTTGATTAAGGTTGGTTTTCATTGATGTCAACCCTTGAAGAAAGCCCTGTAGCACAAAGGTTTGGGTAATGGAACCAAGATTGTTTGATGTAAAGATGACTCATTATTGTCTTGTCATGGTTGATAAGAATTAAAGATGGATGAAATCCAAAGTGGTCCCCTTATGGTGAAAGCCCTCATGGGAAGATGCTTTGCAGATTGAGTTATCCTAGAAGTATGGATAGAGAACCCATGCTTAAATGTGGAATAATGAGATGAAGGACAATGAATTTTCTATGGAAACTATACTAGCTGTATAGTGCTTGTCATGTCATTTTTGGTGGTATGTGGAACGCCACATAACCCCTCACGGTTAGAGAGTTATGACTATATGAATTTTGAGAACCCCTCATGAGTCCTATAAAAGCCTCCAAGGGTCAAAGTGCTTTGCAAAATAATTTATTTTAAATGAAGAAGCCCTAAAATAAGGAAACTCTAATGCTACATGAAGATATAAATAAGAGGAAAATCTCACTCATTAAGAACACACACTTGTGCATATTGTATATCTATTTTCTTGTGTAAATCTTATTGTAAATACTTTTGGATACATCTGAAGTGGTGAACATCAGAGGTAGCATGAAGGGTTGATAGAGAAATTCTTGGAATTACAAAAAAACCCTATTTTTTGAGGTGTACGTGGGTTGTCTATGTATAGGGTGCATACATGCTGAGTTATACACGAGTTGTCAATGTATCAGGGTGCGTACATACTGAGTTATACACATGCTATCAGTCTATCAGGGTGCGTACATGCTGAGTCATATGCGGGATGGCAATGTATTAGGGTTGTACATGTTGGTAAATCCATGGAAACTTGAAGAGATGAAGATGCATAGGCTCTAGATTCTAATATCAAGCTCCCAGGAAGGTCTAAAGTAATCAGATACATCAGATCTATCCATTGGTTCAAAAGGTATGTATTATTTCTATGAATAGTTGGATTTTGATGTATTCATGAGGAATGGCAATGGAGATTTGAGGATTCTTCCTAGAGAGACTAGTGGCTTCATGGGATATTCTGCATAAGTCAGATCTATAGAAATACAGTGTTGGTATATTTATCATTAGTACTTATTGTTGAGGCACATCTTGTATTTCTTGGCATATGGCTAAGGGTTTCTATTGTACATGGTTGAGATCTTGTATTTGTGTAGTGGTTGATGTATTGAGAAGTTAAATATCAGAAAGGGTTTGATGACTAAGATCATGTGAGGGATATTATAGTTGTTCATGATTACACATACCTATATGGCACATGAATAGAGAGAGAGATACTTTCCTTGAGTAAAGGTTATGTATGAGGATGCATGCACAGGGTACACTTATAGACTAGATACAATGACAGATTACAAATCTATGTGAAAAAAGTTACAAAAGATCAGAAGTTTTAGAAAAAAAGGAAACCCTATTTTTTAGAAGGCATACACAGGATTCATAATAGCTAGGGTCTGTACATACATGGGATTCATAAAAAATAGGGCACATACATACATGGGTTGCAACACTACAAGTCACATATCTGTTGTATTTTTGTAGATACATGTTCAACACAGGTATAGATTGATTACAAGGAAGTTGTATAGATTGGATATAGGTCAATGGTGCAGGTTGTTACAGTTGTACAATGGTATATCTCACAGTGACAGGATGAAAGTGGTTCCATTATTCTACTTATACTTTAGGGTGGTTGGATGAGGCAAGGAAAGGTGGTTGTAGCCGAAGAACATAGGGGGTTGTAGCCTCCTTCTGGTTATAGCTAGAGAGAGCTTCCCTTAGGTTGTAGCCGAAGAAA
This sequence comes from Picea engelmannii, assembly GCA_009831015.1. Taxonomy (NCBI): domain Eukaryota; kingdom Viridiplantae; phylum Streptophyta; class Pinopsida; order Pinales; family Pinaceae; genus Picea; species Picea engelmannii. The sequence goes on along the minus strand of ML780647.1, from coordinate 783,274 downwards.
CTAGGAGGTTGGAGCCTCCTTCCAGTTGCAGCCGGAAAACAAAGGAAGTTGGTTCTTCCAATGGATGTAATTCTTCAAGACATATAATAAAAATCATTCTGTGGTTTTCTCTCGATTTGGGTTTCCACGTAAAACACTGGTGTACTGTGTATGTGTGTGATTGTTCATTTCTTATTTGTCATTATTGGATAATAATTCTACATTGATATAACACTTGGATTATTTGGAGAAAATGGACTCTAATTACTCTATAACTAAATCACCCCCCATCTTAGTAATCCAACATACAACATCATTTCTGCTACTACTTGGTGCTTTGTGCATAAAGTTAGTGGGAAAATCTAACTTTATAATTACAAGAAATCATGAAAAATTAGCGCATGTATAAAACAATATAAAAGCTTGAGAATACAATAAAAATTAAAATAGATAATGAATTTATATACCATGGGATGATATTCATTTGATTCCTCATCCGTGTCCCCATATTTTCTACAATGTTTTTTAGTTGTTGCTATTAAAACTCTTTCAGGACATCTAGTACAACAATATTTGCAAGGGAAATAACATTTACCATCATCCTTTTCACCCTCTTTAATTCTTTTCCCAACTCTAATGTTTTCTGACATTCTTCCCCATAGACATATACTAAAAAAAATACATGTTTTTGTTTCGCCAAGAAAATCTGCAAACCCTTATTGAAGTATCATTATTATAGAAAACTTGATGCAACATCTGTAAAATGGAACATATTTATAGATTTTATAACGTCGCAATTCTGATGATAGTTGACCAAATCAAATTTGACTTGGTCAAATACTAGGTGACTGTTGGAGGGGGAAAACCTAGTTTCCATAACGTCGCAACTGCGACGACTATTTTACAAATGTGGCAAGAGAGACGATAGTCTAATGGTGTCTCAATAATGATGTCTTCATCGCAATAGCGACATTTTTTGTATGATGTTTTACTTGCGAAATTATCAGGCAATATGGAAAAAACATTTAAAAATTTCCTCTATTTTTCGACAGTATGGCCAATTTTGTCCATAACGTCGCAAATAAAATGTCGAAATTTTTACAATATTTACTAGTGACTACAACAAGGGAATTTCGGTGCTTCATCATTTGAGCATTCAAAACACATTCCTACATCCTTGATTTTTTCCCAGAGTCCTGGAGTTCTAACGTTCTATAACTCTCGCCATGTACCCTGGCCTTCAACGCTTCAGCGTATGGCCTATGCAAGAACATGTCAAATCTCCCAGAGCCCCGAAGTCCCAAAGTCCTAGACTTCCTTTCCACGTACTTCTAGATTCAACACTTTGGGATATGGCATATGCACCAACATGTCAAATCTCTCGAAGACCCTAAGTCCCAAAGTCTCTAGCTTCCTTGCCACATACTTTAGCCTTCAATGCTTTAGAATGCTCTCACCCCTTATGCCTTACATTTCTCAGAGTAGGAATTCACTGAAGTACTTATGCTGTCCTTCTGCTAGTTGATCAAACATTCAAGAAAGGATCCCAATGGATCCTCATATCAATTAATCACAATTCTCCTAAATTCCTCCCCACAATATAATGGTTGGAGAAATTTCATCGCTTTGGGACTTCGCAAGTTCACAACTTTTCCCGTTCTTAACCCTTTGATTTCCCCAAAGGTTTAACTTTCAAAGAGTTCATAGGGGGAACAAATGTCTATTTTTGGTAGTAGTAATGCTTACTATATCCTTCCACTATACTCTATCTAATGGTTGAGATAGACCCTGAAGGGTCCTTAGATCAATGACTCATTCCACTTCGTGACTTCGACGCTCGGGGATAACGACTGCTTCCAACTCTTTCACGCCCAAAGTTGGTCAATGTTGAATGATCATAACTAGTATCTAACGACCAGGAATGGTTCTGAAGGATCCTTATACATATATATGAATTTCATCACTTTATGAATTTAGCATGGTTTGAGTATTGTAAAGTTTACACATCCTGGAGTCTCGGACCTCTAAAGTCCTGAATCCCAGATGAATTAACTCCTTTCGAGCATAGAAAATGGTTCCAGGGTCCTGCTCGTATGGGAATTTGAAAATAACTAGAGAGATACACTCTTAAACCTTAATTGAGATTTGGTTAATTCTATGACCTCGAGCTTGAGGTCACTTGGAAAATAAAAACATTGTGAAGGAAGTGTCTTTCGTCTATAGGGCCCGAAATCTATAGCAGGAAAAAGGTAATTTTGAGGGATCGACACGACTTGAGAGATCCTGTAGAGTCTGTCCCAACTCTATATTTTCGAAATTGATCCTTGATCAATCCCTTTGAAGTTTTCTAACCAGCTAAGAGGCCAAATCCTTATGCCCCAATTTCATTCAAAAACCCATTACTAACAGTTCTCCTTTTCAAGACACGAACATGCAGAAAATCATTTGTAGAATGTAAGACTCAAACTTTACTTCAGATATTTTAGGATCATTATATTCAAATGTGCAAGGCATGCACCAAACTTGTCATCCTACAATCACCTGAAGGCAGGAGTTTACAAATGAAAACAAGAATTATTACCATTAATCATGCAATTCACATATCTAACACAATCATAGACGTCCAAATCACACATTTCAATTCAATTACACAAAATATGTGAAATAATTATCTTTATTGTAAGTTATAGCTACCAAATTAATTATGAGTGCTCATCTTTCCACCCAACCATAGGCTCAGATGCATTCACTCTTAGCACTCTTTCCACCCCCGTGCCAATCCATGATACCACTAGGGAGTTCTCTCTTTTCCTCGGGTCTTCTATCTCACCTCTCAAACTCTCTTCTTTTCTCCCCCCTTTATATAGATCATTATGTTGTGAGAGGGATTCTTCTTGATCTTAGCAATAACAACGGACAAAGGTTACTCTCTCCTTTTCCCATAGGAAGATAGAAGACCAGTTTTTTGTCCACCAAGAAAGGGAGCTTTCCATGATTGCTCACTTAATCATGCCGCTTCATTTATCATCTCTATTAGAAAACACGGTCCAGTCTCTCCTATAATCAGAAAAACTAAATTTTCCAGTTCTCCCTCTGAACTAGAGAGCCTCACATGCTCTCTTCTTTTGTAATCATCCTCAAACCCATTCATGTGTCTCTTCTTCTTTCTGGGTGTTTTTATCCTCCCCCTACGAAGGTTATGGACCCATCATATTCCTTTTGCTAGAAGAAACTTGTGTCAATCCAGGCCTGTAGGAAAAATGCACTCCATGGTACTTTGGTCTCACATTTTATTGTCTTCTCAACCATTCCCTCCATGCTTCCATTCATTGGGGTAGTTGGTTGTTCAACCACCCGTAATTTTCTAATTAACTAATTTTTCCTTGGGATCAAGATGAGTCATGTTATCACTAGAAGTCACCTCTGGATTGCGGAAGAGGTAATCCTAGTACCCATCAGTTTATATGTCACAATGAATAAATTTAAGGGTGGTCTAATGCATGGATGATTTTAGGGGCTAAATTTCGCTCATGGGCTAATTTTCCATGGTTTTTCCAAAAACGAGATTCACTATTTTAAAAATGATTCGCCCAAATTCTATAGGATAAAATGATTTTACCTTAGAAATCACCAAAATTTTATAAAAACTATAAAAAATCCTTAGAAATTTGAATATTTTTACAAAAATATCGCCAAACGTTTATAGTTGGCATATGAAGGATAAGTAATATTCGCCAAGGTTTCTACATTTCAAAATAAATTTCCATCCTTAAAATCATCCATGCTCTAATGGATGCAACCTAAGGATTATGTCACTTTAACTTAGAAAACTCAGTTGGTATGCATAAGAAAATGAGGTCTTGATCTAAGTTCAGTCAGTAAGTTGTAATAAAGGTGAGTAGGGGGAATAACTTGAGGAGAGTGAAGAGTTCTACTATGGACATCTAGTCTACCAGCAACCTAAAGAGGAAAAACTCAAACACAAGATCTTATTGAATTCAAATCTCAAAGAAGTTGAAAGGGATTATAACAACACTATAATCAAACATTCATCATAATGCAGTTACAATACTTCATGTGAATCAGTCAATCATGAACTCTTTCATTATCAGAGGGAAACAAGAGGGATCAAGAAAGATGACTGTCATTAAACAAGAAATCTCAAACTACAACACATAACCAGAGAACCAGAAGCTTCATTTAAAACTTTACAATACAGGAGCTTTGCTCTACCATTGACCCTAAAAAAAATATCAAAACTAAGTATTTATACTCAGAACATCTTGCCACCACCGGGAATGTGACCTAGTCACTATAATCAAAGCTTTGCATCTGCATCTTCTTTTGTCAGTTTACACTTGCATTCTTCTGTGAGATGCGATCTAAGATCAGTATGGGATTTGCAGGGGAATCCAGTGACATAGGAACTTTCAGCTGACAGTCTACCCACACGACCATTTTTCCATGCTTTCCATTTATGGGGTGAGATGAGGTCTCAACAACCTCCCCAATTTCTACTAACTACCTGCATCAGGATTGGGATGGAGCTTGACACCCATGAATGCTATAGGAGATGTTCACGACTCCTCTAAGTCAATCCCAGCAATTCGAACTCACGCATATCTTTTGATGAGACCAAAACAAGTGATTTTGGCCCTTGGCGCAGCTCCTATCCATCGCTCCACATGACCTCAGGCCATGACCTTATGCATTCCTCATATGAAATTTTGGGATTTCGTGGATTCTTCACTCCCCTTGATTCAAATGTATCGATGTTATATCCTGCAAAATGACCCATCTAGATTGACAGTCATGTTTTCTTTGATCTTGATGGCCAATATCATTTGTTTCAACAATATCAGTCACTTGTTGCTCAATAGGCACTTTAGATCAACAGATCGGATGACACACATCCCTTTTCATCAGACGACCCTAATTAACATAGACATTTTGGGACTCAGGTCTTCATGCCTTGCTCCATGTTCAAACCCATGAAACATGAAATCGCAATTTTCCTTATCTGTTGCCACATTCTTCCCTAGTTGGATGGCCAGATCATTTTTCGACTTTGCGTTCTGCAAGTTTGCACTTTGTTCCATGTTGAAATCGTCGAGTTGTGAAATCACGATTGCTCGGATAGAGAAACATGTGTCCCCTTTCATCGGACGACCTGATCTACCTTTGTCCCAATGATACAAATCTCCCTTCACATGCTCAGATCTAACGATCCAGATTTGATCTTCACCTACGTGCCTAGACGTGGATTTCGACGGTCCAAATCTCTCTTTTGATCAACAACTACGATCTTTTCACTATTTTCCATTTCACAAGTTCTAAAGATTCTGCTCTTTGACCACTCCATCTCACAAAACCATGAAATTGCTAATCATGCACCATGTGTCCTTCTGAAATGAACAACTCGGATCATTTCACGAATCCTCATGAATCTTCCCTTTAAATGCTCCATTTTGCGAGTCAGGGAAATGTTAATCATGTGCCACATGTCCTTCTCAGGATCAACGAATAGGGTTGGCCTCACGATTTCATAACTCAGACACTATACTTTGTGCAAATATATGATCCTAATCACCCGATGACCGTCGATCCGATTTTCTTGATGGATCTCTGTCGTTGAAAGATGATATTGCTTTCTCGCTTGATTTAATTCCATACCAGCCCACTCTAAGTGTTGTTCTTGTGCTTATGGTTGTGGTTTATTTGAACAATTACCTAGACGAATGGCTGAGGGCTCAGGAAAACAAATGAGAAGTGACAGAGGTCAAGAGAGAAGTGATCGGTCTTAGAGAAACCAGGAAGGCTTAGGGCTGACACCTCTTAGACAGGAAGAAATACAGACTTAGGTAGAAACCACAAACCCCTAAGGCTTTGAAAATTTTATGTGATAGCATTTGTCTCCACAGGGGATGGCATGCTCCCTGCGAGCTGCTAAGAACCAGTAGTTCCAGTGCCTTAGTTGTTGGGCTATGGAGTCTAGATCAAAACTTTCCTAGAAGAAAACAAGGAATTATGTACATTGATTTACTAAAAAATGAAAAACAAACACATGGGCTCTAGAAAGAGCTTATTTATATACAATCCTAGGCTAATTGTTTTTTACAAAATGCTAGGTGAAATCAAACTTCCACCATATCCACCCAGATTGCTCGGTAATATAATCCTTCTCTTTACTGCAGATAATCCACAAAAGGCTAAGGAAGTATGAAAACAAAATGAGGACATGGCTTGGAACACTAAATATACCCCAAATGATGATAAGGTGAATAAATCTACAGGCTCCAATGATTTTGGAAAACACAGCTCCATATATAATCCCACAAGGTCACAAAATTTATAATCAAGGGAGCTCAACTGGTAAGAAATTAACTCATGTCCTTTATTGTGGCTCACTCGTCGTGTGATGTTCTCAGAGTGCACAGGTGGGTGGAGAATTGATGCAGGTTGGCTGATACCAGGTGATAACTTATCAATTACAGGTTCTGGAAAGGAGATAAACTACCCACTAAGCTCCTCCTTTACATGTTTCTCTGTGTTTTCTGCGCGTCTAGGATAGTTGATTTCCACCCAATGATTTTCCTTAATTAATAAAGTAAAAGGATCTATATTGTGGTCTTAGAAATCTTTCATAACACCATACTCACCTGTGAGTATTAGTGAAGTAATGCAATTTGGAAATTTAGAAAATCTAAAATGTATGACTCCATGTATATGGCCACAAGATCATGAATAATGTGACATAATCTTGGCTTCTTTATAATACCAGGCTGCTCCTTTGTAAAATTCTCTCTGCTTGCAAATAAATTCCCTCCTTGTTCTTTTGAAACCAACGCTTGATCATCAATAGTTGCAGTCTCTTCTTCATAAGAATGGTCACAAGATAATGGTGCAACAGGATTTAGAACATCATAACTATGATAAGCCAAGAACACAGTTATCTATGCAATCAGCTACTACTGCATGCTCAAAATGTTCTGGAAATGGATCATAAGATTGATATGCATTCCTTCCCATAGAAAAATTTTCAAATGTTGAAGAATTTGATTCCAAATATGAATCATACCTACTTCCTTGTTGTTGTTCCATATCTGATTCATATTCACTATCTTCTTGCTCAGAATGTGAAATAGATTGACAATCTTCTTGCTCATGTACATGCAAATTTTTGAGATATGTCTCCCTATGAACCCACTTGCTAGCCTTGATGTTCTCCTTGACCTCTACAACATATTCAAACATATGTCTTAGTGATGAATATTTTCTTTCTCTCAGGAGAAGGAAAAGCTCTGGATGTTGAGTCATACCATAGTACACCATGGCAACAGTCTCTGTGGGTCTAATCTCCACAAGCATACTATGATAAATTCTATAAAACCTCTTGTTGAAGACAGCCAAGGATTCATATTCCCCTCTCCTCAAGGCATTAAACTCAAACCATTATTGATCAAGGGATTTGTTCTCACCCCAACACTTTAAAAAAGAATGACATAGCTTGGTCCAGGAACCAATAGAACCTGCCTCCAAACATCTAAACCACACAACAACATCTCTAGATAGAAAATGTGAGAACAACCTCATGGTAACATCATCATGAACGATCTTAAACTAGTCAATAAATTTCTCAAAGGCCCCCATGTGCCTCTCAGCTATAACATGATCCTCCCCAGAAAACCGAGGAAGATACTCAAAGGAATTAAGAGGATAAGGGTTAAGGAGATATGGCAACCTCATAGGTTTAAACAACTTATTTATGATTTTAATTTGAAAAGCAGTGGGCTGATCATGAGGATTAATGAGTTGATGGCAAGGCTCAGTAGGAATAACAGAGGGTAACGAGATTTGAGAAGAATGTGAATTATTTTCAACCTCCTCAAGGCTACAAGGGTGATCAATTTCGAGAGGAGATGAAATACAGATATCACTTTTATGAATAGGTTGAGGTGAATACATAGGATAGGCATGTCATGTAAGTTTTAAACCTATGAAGTAAAGCAATGCATATATATTCTTAAGAAAAATAGAATTTAATCAATGTCTCATACACAGAGTACACATAGATTTTATACCGGAAACCCTCAACTGGGAAAACCTTTCTTATATTCATTATTGAATTTCACCATTCACCATACAATATATACAATTGTTTTAGGTATTCCATAGATACCAAAACCCTAATCCCTTAATCTAGGATTAATTTAGTAAACCGCTAAAAATAGCAAAAACGACCCCAAAAAAGAATTTGGGGTGCTGCCCTGAATGTTGTGCGTAACCAGGGGAGGGCATACTTGCCCCCCCTGGGACCCCCCTAGGAAAGCGCTCAGTGCACATTAAACAGATATAAATACTAGAGGGATTGTCAAACGCAGTTGTCGAACCTTACATGCCCACACACACACATGCAAAGAATATAACACATACCCAACACTCAAGGCTACAAGGGTGATCAATTTCGAGAGGATATGTAATACACATATCACTTTTATGAATAGGTTAAGGTGAAGACACGGGATCAAAATATACAACACAAGAAGAGGGAATTTCTTCTTCTTCCAAGGATGGATGAATGAAGGAAGGCTTATTGTCATATGAATATACAAAGCAGAGGATAATCCTCTTTATATGTGAAGGGAAAGAGAGAAATGAGTTGATAAAGAAGAACATGAATTCATGAAGAAAAATCATAGACTGATACCTGGTCTTTCCCTTCGGTATGGTCATTTTTCTATCAACAGGATCCTCCCCAGTGGGGTCTTTGATAGTGGAGTCACCAGGTGCAATATGCAATCTTAAATGGTTCTGATATCTGATGCACCTTCAGAATTAGAAGATCTTTGTCGTTCTCCCAGGGAAGATATATTCACTTTCATCCCTGGAAATGATGCCAGAAATGTTAGCACTGGAAGTCACCTTTGTATTGCGGTAAAGGTAAGGCCAATACCCATCAGTTTATATGTCACAATGAATAAATTTAAGGGTGGTCTAATGGAGGCAGCCTCAGGATCATGTCTCTAATTTAACTCAGAAAACGCAGTTGGTATGCATAAGAAGATGAGGTTTTGATCTAACTTCATTCAGTAAGTTGTAATAAAGGTGAGTAGGGGGAAGAACTTGAGGAGAGTGAAGAGTTATGCTATGGAAATCTAGTCTGCCAACAACCTAAAGAGGAAAAAATCAAACACAAGATATTCTTGAATTCAAATCTCAAAGAAGATGAAAGGGATTATAACAACACTATAATCAAACATTCATCATAATCCAGTCACAATAATTCATGTGAATCATTCAATCATGAAATATTTCAGTATCAGAGGGAAACAAGAGGGAGCAGGAAAGTTGACTGTCATTAAACAAGAAATCTCATACTACAACACATAACCAGAGAACCCGAAGCTTCATTTAAAACTTTACAATATGGGATATTTTCTCTACCATCGACCCTAACAAAATATCAAAACTGAGTATGTATACTCAGAATAGCTTGCCACCACCAGGAGTGTGACCTGGTCACTACAATCAAAGATTTTTGTCTGCATCTTATTTTGTCAGTCTGCACTTGCATTCTTCTGTTAGACATGATATGAGCTCAAAATGGGCTTTGTAGGGGAATATGGTGACAGAGGAAATTTTGGCTGATAGTCTACCCACACGGTCATTTTTCCATTCTTTTCATTTATGGGGTGAGATGAGATTTCAACAACCTCCCCCATTTCTATTAACTACCTGCATCAGGATCGGGATGGAGCTTGACACCCATGAATGCTCTAGGAGACGTTCATGACTCCTTCAAGTCAAGCCCAGTGCTTCAAACCCACACAGATATTCTGATGAGACCAAAATGAGCACTTTAGGCCCTTGGCACAACTCCTATCCATCACTCCACGCGACCTCAATCCATGACCTTACGCATTCCCCATATGCAATTTTGGGATTTCACTTGTTGGGAGTCTTCACTCCCCTTTATTCAAATATCTCAATGTTCTATCCCAAGAAATGACCCATCTATATCGACGGTCGTATTTTCTTTGATCTTGACAGCCAGGATCATTTATTTGAACAATCTCAGCCGCTCATTGCTCGATAGGCACTTTAGATCAACGGATTAGATGAAAAACTTCCCTTTGCATTGGATGGACCTAATTAACATCGACATTTTGGGACTCGAGGCTTCGTGCCTTGCTCCATGCTGAAACCCCCAAAACAAAAAATCATGGTTTCGCTTATCTTTTTCCATGTGCTCCCCTAGTTGGACGGCTCAGATAATTTCGCAAATTTGCATTTCACGACTTTGCACTGTGTTCTATGCTGAAATCATAGAGTCAAGAAATCATGATTTCTTGGATTCAGCGACATGTGTCCCCTTGAATCAGACGACCTTGATATACCTTTGTCCCAATGGTACATATCTCCCTTCATGGGATCAGATCTAACGGTCCAGATTTGATCTTCACCTATGCGCCTAGACATGGATTTCGATGGTCCAAATCTCTCTTTCGATCAACTGCTGTGATATTTTTTTTATTTCTCATTTTGCGAGTTCTAAAGACTATGCTCTTTGACTGCTCCATCTCACAAAACCATGAAATTTCTAATCATGCACCACGTGTCCTTTTGAAATGAACGTCTCAGATCATTTCACGATTTCTCATTTCGTGAACCCTCATGAATCTGCCCTTTGATTGCTTCATTCTACGAGTTAGTGAAATGATAATCTTGCACCAATGTCCTTCCTCGGATCAATGGCTAGGATTGGCCTCCTGATTTCATAACTCTAATGCTATACTTCGTGCAACTCTATGATCCCAATCGCCCGATGGTCGTCGATCTGATCTTCCTGATGGATCTATGTCGTTGAAAGATTATCTTTCTCACTCACTTGGTTTAACTCCATACCAGCCCACTCTAAGTGATTCTCTTGTGCTTATGGCTATGGTTTATGTGAAAAATTACCTAGATGATTGACTAAGGGCTCGGGAAATCAAATGATCAGTGACAGAGGTCAAGAGAGAAGTGATCAGTCTTAGAGAAAACAGGAAGGCTTAGGGACGACACCTCTTAGACAAGAAAAAATACAGACTTAGGTAGAAACCACAAACCCCTAAGGCTTTGACAAGTTTATGTGATAAAAAGTCATATTATTCTAGATCAAATATTTCAACAAAGAGGATTGGGTCATCTTGGCATGATGAACTCTCTCTACAGGTTTCCTTGCTCTTTCCTCTAGTGGTATCATGGCTAGTACTTCAAGGTTTCTCCCCCAGTCAGTTGTTGGAAATATAAAAAATAATACATTTACATTTTTATCATGTCATGGCATGGTAATCATAAGTGATGATTAATTACAAGCCAGGGGAAAAATTGGTGTTACAATCCCATCCCCCTTCAAAGGAACATTGTCCTTGGTGTTCTTTCTCAGTAGCATATGTCATTCCTTTGTCATTCAGTTTCTTTAACATTACCTTATTCATTTCCTTCATATTCTGGTTCTTTTCCATATCCTCAACATTCATCGTATGCCTATAACATTTATAAGAGTAAGCATGTCAATTCACAATTTTGTGCATAACCATTTTATTAATGTTCATAATTTAAGAGAAATTTTTCATAATCCAACACAATAATTATCTGTGTAGTTCATGGATCTACAACCATGTGGATGTCTTGTTATCTTGGATCATTGTTTTCCTTGACATACCCCTTGTTTACATGACTCCAATCAACATTTTACAAGAATTATCAAAGTCTCCTCTTACTTACAGTCACTCACCATCCAGGCCCAGGCTCAGGAATCCCCTTCTTTGCTATACAGTCCCTTGGGTGACCCATCTTGCCTTGGAAAGGTTTTCATTCACAATAATATTTATATAGACTTCATCAAGTCTTACAGTCGAGGCATCCCATAGATTTTCTCTTATGAGGCATCCCTCTGGCTTATGTTACCACAACACAACATATTCTAGGGAGATTGTGGCTTGCCGTATGATTATCATGTCTCAAAAGTATCTGTTTTCATGATTTCCAACTTTAAAAACCTTCATCTATCTTCCCTAGATATATCATTTTCATTTAACCTGTATCATATGCACACAAAAATTTCATTTAACATGTATCATCAATTCCAATTTCAAATTTTCTTGCAAATCTATCACAGGCATATCTCCAAATTCCACATTTTATGACAAGCACTTTGCCATGGTGTGTTGGAGCTCAATAAACATCGTACCAAATGGTTCCTTCATACATATTTATTTTATAGCAGGACTATGTTTTTCCTACTTCAACTAATCATGATCTCAAATCAACATGTGTGAATCTAAAAGCTTCACATGAACGCGTTCAAGCATTCTTCTTTCATCAGTAACCAGGGTGCCAACACTCATGCCCCCCCAAAATTTATTTTTCTTTAATAGCTTTACAATTTAGGTAGATTGTTGGAATGTCCTCTTTCCTTAATGGGAAATCCATTGTCTACCCTATTATGCAAGCATGTATTTCCTCAATGCATTCAATTCAATATGCTACCTATGAGCACTTTTGTTCCCAATCACCCTTGATTGGTCAATGTACCCATGATACTACTTATTCATGAATTTTCTTGCAAGGATTATAAATCCTCTTTGACCGACATGGATATCCTCTCTCTATTATTCAGGTTCTTCTTTTCTAAACCTTACCCTGCTTAGGTAGCAATGACATATGATAGTCACTCAAAATTATTTGCATGAAATATTTTAGATAATAAAATACTTCAAAGGGGACTATTACAAAATCCCTTCATACCTTATGCCACATAGGAATGAACACTTTTATACCTRTTTTTTCTACCAACACCCCCTCTGATATTAACTCATCAGTGGTGCTTTATGGAGACTTTTAAAGTCCCTTCAATAAATTTCAACAACAACATTCTCATATTCATCCTTTGCTTGAGGTTTCCCATCACYGGTAATTGTCTTTCCCAACAGTTCCAATTTATTTTTGTCTATGACATACATCATAAATATATTAGTCATCATGTAAAATAAAAATGCATGTATCATTGCATTTAAATCAATAAAACATTTTCAGATATTCCCCAACATATCTCTATGCACTCTACCACATTACTCCTTAATGTGTTATCTAGTGTAATCACAATCCAATTTTCAATTGTATTCTATAATCATGCAACTATGAGAATCCTTATGAAAAAACACTTACCCGCATTATTAAATCAATATCTCGTACCGGAGGAATATAATAAACAACAAGGAAGGAGTCAAGGAACTCTTCCCTTGTCCAACTCCTTCTACACAGCCCTGGACTTCCAGTCCAGCTAAGTTATTTTCCAAGGCCTCATTGCCTTTACTTAACATGGGTTGACCAAACCTATTCATTCAAAAATACTTATTTATTTATCTTCCTTTGCTTTCACAATTGTTCCTCTTCGAGATTCATAACTTTGTTAAGAAAATCATATTTTAAAGTGAGAAAATTATTCCTCCTTTTCTCCATCTTTGCTTATGCACTCTACTCCATTTTGGGATTTCCATGCTCTTTTTCTTGGACAATATTGGTTAGGTTCACCTTGACCTTCTTGGATAAATCAACATGCTACAACAACAAGCTTTTTGTTCACAATGAATTATGAACATGTTGTTCTTGCATATTACCATTTAGTTATCATAATGTTCAATGTTCATTTGTTAGTCTTCCATTCATGCATTATGTTTAAGAATACAATCCAAGATTCTTATATATATATATATATATATAGAGAGAGAGAGAGAGAGAGAGAGAGAGAGAGATAGATATAGATATAGATATGCTTGTATCCCACCACCCAATTCTCAACAATCATTATGGTTGTGACTATGTTCTGCTAACAGAATCTTTAAATAGTTCCTCTACATGGAACGCATTCAACATGCAACTTCTTTATTGCATATCCATCACTATCTGTGATGGCCTCAGCCTTGAGTCAACTTCAACTTTATCATTTCAGTTGTTTACCAAATATTCCATGAGGAATATAAACTTGCATTCTTATGATGCATTATGAATTACATATGCTCATTATCCCATTGTGATTTCATGCACAGTGTTCTTACTACCTGCTTCAACATACTATGTGTCTATTATAGACACACTTGTATTTTTTTTTTCTTTTTTCTGTATTTATTGAAATTTAGTTAGTTCATGATTGCTCATTATCACTTACATACAACCTTTAAAATCCTAATCATGTTGTATTTTATCATGACAACGTAGAATTCCTTCTCATTCACTCTTTCATCAATTTATACTAGCCTTTCATGAGGGATTACATTACTCTCAATTCATCATTTAAAACAAAAATTCCATGACTCTTCATAATAGAGTTAGCCATGCATCCTAGTATTTATTCAATCCTGGAAAGTGCAATTCTTGCCTTACATTTCACTCATTCAAGCGGTCACATCGTGTATTTAGTATACATATACCCATACATCATACACGTGCATCACTTACACATTTAATATCATTCATTCATATCTATTTGGTCTTAATATCAGTCTTCATATCAAGAAACCTTACAATGCATTAAATCAATGCACTCAAGTATATACAAACATAGCTAAATATTCATCATGCAAGCTCATTGCTTGCACCTTTTCCATGTCATTCATACACATGGACATTTTAGACTTCTAAATCCTTCTCCCAAGGATCTTACTGCCATTCTTATGAAAATTCTCATAGATATAATCAACACCGATCTTCCCTCTCTATTGAGAGCTTGTCATCATTCACATGATATCCATATGGAAATTTTAACAGACATAGTGATAACTATGTCCCCCTTTTAATATGACAACAACTAGCAAGAAGGAATTACTGCATCAACTACTATAAAATTATTCAGCAACCCATAAATGCCATCTAGGAAATTCCAACAGTTCCCAAGGAAACAATACATCTTATCAAGCTTCTTTTTCATACCACAAAGCATTTTTTTTTGTTTAACAAACCTTCTTATGAAGGGAATCCTTTTCTAGATTCCCTCTCACTACTATTTGAGCATACCAAGTCATACTTATATGGATACCATCCATCTCTATATGTAAACCTGACCTATTGGTCATCTATAAGTTGCCCAACACTTTGTTTACCACATTCAAGATCAACATTTCATTAACTATTTTACCTCATTCTCATGAGGTAATATGTAATCAACATCATCAACATTTTACTTATGCTGCAACAATCATATCATCAATAACCATATGATGTATGACCTCACCTTATTTTATATCCAATGAGAGACCATAATAAGTGTGTGTGTGTTTGTATACATGTTATATGCATGCTCAATATTTTTGATGTAGGAGCATCGCTCCAACGTCATCAAGTGCTAGCTAGCTAGTGCATCAAGCGCACATTCAATGAAAGAGGAGAGGCGCAGCCCTCTCACTTTCAAATTTCAAATTTGACTTTAATGTATTAAATGTTTGTAAGGCCGGTAGAGTCGAAGCCATGCCTTTGGGCATGTTGTACTTGGTTTCGCCTTAATGGTTGATAGGTTTATGGGGATATAGATCCAATTCAGATTAGATGGCCCATTCAATGCGATTGAATGTAAATTAATGAGAGTTGGTGAGGATGGAGGGAAGCGCTTGAGGAGCCCCCTTTTGTAAAAAAATCTTCTTTTGTTTTCAGTAGAGTAGAGAGGCAGATAGAATGGAAGATAGATAAAAGAGAGGGAGCTAAGACTCTGTTGCATTCCGATCTTGAACACAGTGTAATTAGACATTTATGTTAATAAAAAACAGTTTTTCCTGCATATGTGTTTTCTATGTGTTTATGTGTCTTTTATGAATGTTGTGTGTTCAATCCTCCTATAGATGTATGTTAAGTTCCATCTGTAGGACATAGATAGATTTTCCTATCTGTGAGTTCTTTGATTTCAGGTTTGGGTTCTTTGAGGCTTCATGCAAGGGGTTGCATGAAATAATACTGTGGGTTCTGCAAGCCAATGAAAGGAGTCCACTTCTGAATTCTTTGGAGTTCATACAGAGACATTCAAGAAGGGCGCGCCAGCTGGAGTCACTAACTTGGGGATAACCTCAAGGTTGTTGAACACCTTGGAGGTCAAACTATGTAGAGGAGGGCATAGAGAGAAGACAGAACGTATGAAGTTCTATAAAACTCTGCCAGAAGGGCATTGAGCACGTGCATAGAGTGCACAGGAGGGACTCTATTTCAAGTTCAAAGAGAAGAAGTGTCGAGAGGGAAGACATAATTTCTGAGAATTCTGTGAGACTCTGCCAAGAGGCATTGAGAAAATGCATAGGATGCATTAAGGAGAACTCTATTTTGAGTTCATTAAGAAGACATAGTCGCTGAGGATTCTGGAGAAATCTGACAGGAGTGCATTGATTTGGAGAAAGTGTGCATAGAAGGAAACCATTCGAATTCTGAAATAGGAGAAGTGTCAAGAAGAGACACTCACAAAGTTACTGAATACTCTGTTAAGCTCAGCAGGGAGGGCTTGAGTAGAGGGTCATCAGGAGGACACCAGATTTCCCTTTGAGGACATAGAAGGTCAAGAAAACCCTTTGAGGTTTCACAGTTGACAAAGCTCAAGAGGGATAGCGTTCCTAGAAGGTAGGTGATATCCAGAGGAATTGAGCTCGCAGAGGAAGAAAAGGTTGAGGCCTTTGAAACTTTGAAAATATTCCAAGGGTAAGGAATAAGTTCTCAAGCTCAGGAGGGAGCATAGCTATCATTAGATCAGCTGGAGAGAAAGATATTTGGGTCATCAGATCTTTTGCAAATATTCGATAGTCATCGGATCCGAGAGAAGGTGCATGGAGTTTAACCTCTGGGAGGTCACGCAGGAGAGCAATTGAAATGGACTGTGGAGACGCTTCGTGGAGAAGTCTTGAAATGCTGAGAGCCTAGGATCACACCAAGTTGCGAGGGATTTAAGCACTTAGAAGCATCCCAAGAAAGGAGCGTATGGATGGTGAGAGGTCTTCGTGAAGGAAGTGCCAAAGTTGCAAGAGCCATTGCATCTTGCAGAATTGCAAGGTGGTTAAAGGACGGTGAAACCTATCACCCGGGATTTGAGGGTTAATATGAGTCGTTGACCTCGTTTCAACCCATGTTGTTGGATTGTTTCATGAACTCAGGGTTCGTGATTTTGGAGGGTAGATAAAATTCTTGGTTTCATGAAGTCTCAAGTCATGAGGAGTAGGGAAGGATATTTAGACCGTTGGATCCAAGCCACAGGAGAACCGTTGGATCAGAACCTCTGCATGGTATCACGTATCGGGGGTTCAGGGTTGAAAGGATTTATTTTCGATTGCAGAAGTTGTGAAGTGCCGAGCATCAAGGGCTCGTGCGAACTCATGTCACATCTGTTAGGTGGGGACCACATGGTTGACAGGTGGCACACACATAGAGCGCACAGAAAAGGCGGAAGTAGGCAACAGGTGGCATACGTACATCACCTTGGAAGGGGTGAAACCATCACTGACTTATCATGCTTCGGGATTTCACAAAGAAGGAACACGAGGGCTCAACACTCCAACTCACAAAGTCGAGAGTTGCGAGTAGTGCTAACACTTATTCCTAGCTGGTGGCTATGTGTGGAAGGCGCTAACAAGGAGGAGCCATACCCATATCGCATCTCAGGTATCGACGTTTAGAGAAGGAGGAGTCGAGGGTCTTCCACCCATGAACTCGTGAGTTGCGAAAGGTGCTTTCGCTAAGGCCAGTTGTGGTCGCATGGAGATGTAAGCCTCTCACCTGGTGTTAAGTTGCATAGGGCGGGTTTTCATGAAGGACCTGTGTATCAAATTCGTAAGGTTCCAATAGGGATCTGAGGGAGCTGCTTCAGCTCGAGGAGAATTTAAAACAATCCTATGTGGATCATAGCCCGAGGGTTGGGGGTCTACGTTAGTTGTGGTATTAGAGCCTGATTTTGTCTGTATATTTCAAGTAGAAGGAGCCAAGGGAAAAGGAAGACAGAGTGTTGAAGCTCTGTGATGATTGTTGCAAGGTGTGAAATAGTTAATAGACAGTCAGGAGGATTGTAGGAAAGGTTGGAAGCACTCACTGTTGCAGAGTGAAAGAAACAAGTTTTCCAGGAGGGAAGACAGGAACAGGAAGATGGCTACTGAAGGCCATGGATGCGGTGGAAAGAAGAACCACAAGCAGCAGAGAAAAGATGAAATGGATAAAGAACTCGCTAAGGTGAGGGTGAGAATGGAAGAGCTTGCACTGCGGATGCAGCAGGATGCAAATCCACATTGGGTATATGAATGGCCCATAAAGAGAAGGGTAAAGTGGCTAGTTTAGTATTTATTGGCCTAAAGGCAGCAGAGACTGTTGAAGAAATGGCTAAGGCGTATTATAATCCTTGGTGATAGAGGAGGAGTGATTCACACTTGTGAATCAGAGACTGGGATAAATCTCAGTGATGTTGAGGTCAATGAGATGAGATCGTTGGAGGATCTCATAGACTACCAGTAGGGAAGAGAGGAAATCCCATATTGCCAGGTGGGCAAGGGAGAGCAGATGAGATTGACTGAAAGTCTCATGAACTCAGAGATGAGTTTGGATCAGTGAGAGGAGCTAACAGAGAATATGAGCTCAAAGGTGATTCCATATCAGCAAGGACAACTGATAGAGAAGGAAGATCAGAAGATCATTTTGATCATTGGAGGAATAGAGGTATTCCTTCCATACAACCCAATTGATTTTGAAGCTTGTGTTACCGATGCAACAAAAATAGAAGTACAGGCAATTGTGACTGTCAAAGAGAAGGAAGAAATGGGACAGACATCAGAACCTAACCCAGCTGAGGAAGAGGAGCATTCAGCAGAAATGCTCGAAATTTTCTGTCAAGAGGCTGAACAGGGGATAACTACAACACTGGAAGTTGTAGCAGATGAAGAGCATGCAAATAAGATGTTCACTCCATGGGAGTTGGATTTAGAAATGTTGGAGGATTGGTTGAACCATCCAAAACTAGTAGATGACTACCATGAGCAGACAGTCATGAAGATTTTGGAAAAAGAGCATTCGAAGAAATTGCTCAAAAATTTCAGCCAGGGAGCTGAATAGATGATGACTGCAGTGTTGAGGTCTGTAGCAGAAGGTGAATCAGAATTCCAGTCTGAGGAGAAGCTAGAGGAAGATGGAGATGCACCAGTAGGAGAACTGGCAGAAGCAAAGTTGTCAGGAGGGGAAGCTGAGAAGAGACTCAGTGATCAAACTGTAGAACTGAATTTTGTAGTAGAGTGGCAAGCTGAGGCCACAGAGGAAGAAAGAAACATGAGGGATCTAGATGATATGCCCACTGATAAGGATGAAGAAGTGCAACCAAGGAGACTGCATAAATATATCTAGCCAGTAGATCAGCTGGATGAGGTAATTGAGGGAATCAAAAGGCTGATGTTGAGGTCAACAACATAAACTACCAATGAGGAGGAGCTGAGCAGAGGAGAACCTGCCATAGAATTAGGGAAACAGATGTAGCAGCAGTAGCAAAGCAGTGGAGCAGATGGACAACTCCAGAGAACTGTTTGGGATCTAACAGGGTTTCAACAACGATGTTGGGAAGCTCATGAGTAGGATATCATGATTTTTGCAGCTGAGGAGTATGATGCAGGAGCATTGCTCCAATGTCATCAAGTGCTAGCTATCCAGCGCATCAAGAGAACATTCAATGGAAGAGGAGAGGCCCAACCCTCTCACTTTCAAATTTCAAATTTGAATTTAATGTATTAAATGTTTGTAAGGCCGGTAAAGCCGAAGCCATGCCTTCGAGCATGTTGTAGTTGGTGTCGCCTTAATGGCTGACAGGTTTATGGGGATCTAGATCCAATTCGAATTAGATGGCCCATTCAATGCAATTGAATGTAAATTAATGAGAGTTGGTGAGGATGGAGGGAAGCACTTGAGGAGCCCCCTTTTGTAAAAACATCTTCTTTTCTTTTCAGTAGAGTCGAGAGGCAGATAGAACAGAATATAGAGAAAAGAGAGGGAGCCGAGACTCTGTTGTAGTCCGAGATCGAACATAGTGTAATTAGACATTTATGTTAATACAAAGCAGTTTTTCCTGCATATGTGTTTTCTATGTGTTTATGTGTATTTTATGAATGTTGTGTGTTAAATCCTACTGTAGATGTATGTTAAGTTCCATCTGTAGGAGATAGATAGATTTTCCTATCTATGAGTTCTTTAATTTTAGGTTTGGGTTCTTTGAGGCTTCATGCAAGGGGCTGCATGAAAGAATACTATGGGTTCTGCAAGATAGTGCAAGGAGTGCACTTCTAAATTCTGTGAAGTTCAGACAGAGACGTGCCAGGAGGGTGCACCAGCTGGAGTCACTGATTCGGGGAGAACCTCAAGGTTGTTGAACACCTTGGAGGTCGAACTATGTATAGGAGGGAATAGAGAGAAGACAGAACGTCTGAAGTTCTATAAAACTCTGCTAGGAGGGCATTGAGCACATGCATAGAGTGCAAAGGAGGGACTCTATTTCGAGTTGAGAGAGAATAAGTGTCGAGAGGGAAGACAAAATTTCTAAGAATTATGTGAGACTCTGCCAAGAGGCATTGAACAAATGCACAAGATTCATTAAGGAGAACTCTATTTTGAGTTCGGTAAGAAGACAAAGTCACTGAGGATTCTGGAGAACTCTGCCAAGAGTGCATTGAGTTGGAGCAAGTGTGCACATAAGGAACCCTTCCGAATTCTGAAATAGGAGAAGTGTCAAGGAGAGAAACTCATAGAGTTATTGAATACTCTGTTAAGCTCAGTAGGGAGGGCTTGAGAAGAGGGTCGTCATGAGGACACCAGATTTTTGTTTGAGGACACAAAAGGTTGAGAAAACCCTTTTAGGTTTCACAGTTGACAAAGCTCAGGAGGGATAGCGTTCCTAGACTACAAGCGATATCCAGAGGAATTGAGCTCGTAGAGGAAGAAAAGGTTGAGGCCTTTGAAACTTTGAAAATATTCCAAGGGGAAGGAATAAGTTCTCAAGCTCAGGAGGGAGCATAACTGTCATTAGATCAGCTAGAGAGAAAGAGATCTGGGTTATCAAATCTTGTGCAAAGAGTCGATAGTCATCGGATCTAGGAGAAGGTGCACAGAGTTTAACCTCTAGGAGGTCACGCAGGAGAGCAGCTGAAATGGATGGTGGAGACGCTTCGTTGAAAAGTGCCAAAATGTCAAGAGCCTAGGATCGCACCAAGTTGAGAGGGATTTAAACACTTAGAAGAATCCCAGGAAAAGAGCGTATGGACAGTGAGAGGCCTTGATGAAGGAAGTGTCGAAGTTACGAGAGTCATTGGATCTTGCAGAATTGAAAGGTGGTTATAGGCCGGTGAAACCTATCACCTAGGATTCGAGGGTCAATATGAGTCGTTGACCTCATTTCAACCCACGTCGTTGGATTGTTTTGTGAACTCGGGGTTCATGAGTTTGGAGGGTAAACCAAATTATTGGTTTTGTGAAGTCCTAAGTCACGAGGAGAAAGGAAGGTGATTTAGACCATTGGATCCAAGCCACTGGAGAACCGTTGGATAAAAACCTCTGTGTGGTATCACATATCGGGGGTTCAGGGTTGAAAGGATTTTTTTTTACTGAAAAAGTCACGAAGTGCTGAGCATCGATGGCTCATGCGAACTCGTGTCACATCCATTAGGTGGGGACCGTGTGGTTGACAGGTGGTACAAACATAGAGCACATAGAAAAGGAGGAAGATGGTGATAGGTGGCGTACACGCGTCACCTTGGAAGGGGTCAACCCATCATTGACTTATCATTCTTCAGGATTTCTCAAAGGAGGAACATGAGGGCTCAATACTCCAACTCACAAATTCGCAAGTTGTGAGTAGTGCTAGCACTTAGCCCTAGCCGGTGGTTATGTGTGGAAGGAGCTAACTAGGAGAAGCCATACCTGTATCGCATCTTAGGTATCAACGTTTGGAGAAGGAGGAGTTGAGGGTCTTCGACCCACAAACTTGCGAGTTGTGAAAGGCGCTTGCGTTAAGGCCAGTTGTGGTCGCATGGATATGTAAGGCTCATGCCTAGTGTTAAGTTGTGCAGGGCAGGTTTTCATGAAGGACCTATGGATCAGATTCGTGAGGTTCCAATAGGGATCCGAGGGAGTCGCTTCATCTCGAGGAGAATTTAAAACGATCCTGTGTGGATCACGGCCCGAGGGTCGGGGATCTGCGTCACTTTTCCATATGCATTTCAACATATCCTCATGCACTAATCATTTCCCTTATTTCTGCAGTGCAGATACATTCCACTTGCTTACCTCTTTCATAGGCATGCCCTTAAGTTATTAGGGATACACACTCCCTTAGCACAACCATGAGATTTTGAACTTTCTCATGTCACTTCACTGCTTCTTCCATGAGGGTTATTCTCATTCCACATGACTCCCTTTAACTTGATTAACTGGATTATTCCAACAACAATTTTCATTCATTATAAGTTAAGTATATTGATCTTACAATTTCCCATCAATCCCCCAGTCATGAGGGGTTATACATACAGGGTTTAATATATTTTATTAAATCATCAATTTATTACTGCCAAGGATCCTATCACTTCATGTTCAATTCCTTTAACCATGAGGAATTTTTCTGCAAGGGTCTTATCCCTCAAATAAACAACCATTATAGTTTTTAGAGGCCCTAACTGTCCACACTTGTAGGAAACCTCGCAATATATTTAGTTCATTCACATCTAAGTCTTGCTATTAGTGCCTATTAACATCATCCCACTCATGTAGGAGTAGCTATCATTCTACCAGAGTAGCAATATTCTCCCTCTACTGCACATCCACCTATAACTCTTTTGTTGTAAGAATTTTCCAAAAGGAAACCTCAACCAAGGGCTTGTGTAGTTAACATATAAACTTCTCTAATGCAGGGGAATGTTTATAACATGATTTTATTTTCCTTGTTATACCAGTCATGTGGCTAATTTTTGGCCCATCCATACCTAGTGTTTAAATCTTACCCTAATAGATAGGGTAGGGCAGGGTGCCCTCCCCCCTAAATGTTTTCTAGCAAAATTTTATTCAACTCTTCCATGAGCCCATGTAGGCCAAGTTTTTTTTCCTGCTTTGATACCACTCTGTAACACACCCAACCCCTTAAGTACCCTTTTAAGGGATGGGGTATAAATTTTTCTCCTTCCTGCAGCTTCTCTGAGTTCATCAAATAAGGTCATTGTTACCTTTTTCTCTCTGAGAGATTTCCAATAACTATAAACTCATCCAAAATTGAGTTCTGAGTCAAAATTTATGGCTCCCTGAACTTCTCGGGTATTTTTGGTGAAAGGATAGGTGGCTCCACCTCATTTGTACCATCCTACATGGAAATGAAATGAACTTGGTCATCATCCTATAGCAATGACATGGCCATGGTAGGAGTGGTTGTAGGGGATATCTCTCAATCTTCATGAATACCAAGATTTCGGCCCTCTATCATTCATGTATAGGTCTACAAAATCTCTGGAGATCCAAAGTCCTAAAGTCTCCTTTCACTTCAAATTCTATGGTGGGGATCGATCCACCCTTAGATCTGACGATTGATAATTTTTTGCACTTAACACAAGGTTTATACTTGACAAGGGGTGGGGGTCCCACACCTAACTCGCAACCACTCCCATGACTCCATGTGGAACTATCCAGGAATGCCACATCATAATGGTGTACAGGCCCATCCAATTGGATTTGGATACTACAGGAAGGGAACTTTGGTGCTTCGGTACTTCATCACTTTGGTGTTCAACATACCTTACTACATCCTCAAGTTTTTCCCAGAGTCCCATATTTTCAAAGTTCTAGAAGTCCCGCCACGTACTCCAATCTTTGGTGCTTCAACAGATGGCCTATGCAAAAACATGTCAAATCTCCCAAAGCCTCAAAGTACCGAAGTCTCAGACTTCCTTTCCATGTAATTTGGCCTTTAGCATATGGCCTATGAACCAAAATGTCAAATCTCCCTGAGCCTCAAAGTTCTGAAGTCCCATACTTCCTTGCCACGTACTTCAGCCTTCGATGCTTCAGAACGTTCTCACCCCTTGTGCCTCACATTTATTGGAGTAGGACTTTGAAAAAGAACTTATGATGTCCTTCCACTAGTTTATTGAATAGTCAAGAAAGGATCCTAATAGATCCTCATATCAATGTCTCATAATGCTCCTAAATTCCTCCCCATGATCTAACGGTTGGTGAAATTTTGTTGCTTCGGGACTTCGGAAGTTCGTGACCTTTCCCGTTCTTATCCCTTTGATTTCCCAAAAGGTTTACCTACCAGAGAGGTCAAAGGGGGGATGATTTCTTGTTGTCAGTAGTAGTATCGCTTACTCTATTCTTCCACTGTACTCTATCTAATAGTTTAGATAAACCCCGAAGGGAATTTAGACCAATGGCTCCTGTCACTTTGTGACTTTGTCATTTAGCGATTCTGACCGCTTCTAACTCTTTCACACCTAAAGTTGGTCAATGAGGAATGAACATAACTGGTATCTAACTTTTGGGAAGGGTTCCAAAGGATCCTTAGATCTATGACTTGCATCACTTCATGAATTTAGCATGGTTTAAGTATTGTTAAGTTTACACATCCTAGAGTCCTGGACCTCCGAAGTCCCGAAGCTCGAATGACTTAGCTCCTTTTGAGCATAGAGAAGGTTTCCATGGTCCTATTCATATGGGACTTTGATAATCCCCAGAGAGCTACACTATTAAATATTAACCAATATTTGGTTAAGTCTGTGAACTTGAATCTGAGGTCACTTGGAAAATAAAAATGGTTTGAAAGAATCTCCTTTCATCTACACAGCTCGAAATCTATAGCAGGAAACAGGTAATTTCAAGGGAACGACGGGACCTGATCTATCATGTAGAGTTTGTCCTAAATTTATATTTTCAAAATTGATCCTTGGGAAATACCTTTGAGGATTTTCCAACCATCACAGAGGCCAAATCCTTATGCCCCAATTTCATTTAAAAACCCATTACAAATAGTTGTCATTTTCTAGACACGAACATGTTGAAAATCCTTGACAAAATGTAAGAATAAAACTTTCCTTCAGATATTTCAGGATAATTATATTCAAATCTACAAGGAATGCACCAAATTGTTTGTCTTGCAATCACCCGAAGGTAGGCATTTTCAAATGAAAACAATAACTATTACCATTAATAATGAAATTTACATCTATAACCCAATCATAGACATCCAAATCATTCATTTCAATTCAATTACATAGAATATGTGAAACAGTTATCTATGTTGTAAGTTAGAGCTACCAAAATGAAAATGGATGTTCACCTTTCCACCCAACCATAGGCTTAGATGCATTCACTCTTAGCACTTTGGCCACACCTGTGCCAAGCCATGATACCACCAGGGAGTTCTCTCTTTTCCTAGGGCCTTTCATCTCAACTCTCGAACTCTCTTATGTTCTCCCCCACTTAGATATATCATTATTCCATGAGAGGGATTCTTCTTGACCTCATCTACAACAAGGGACAAAGGTTACTCTCTAATTTTCCCATAGGAATCTAGTAGAATAGTTTTCTATCCACCAAGCAAGGGAGCCTGCCATGATATCTCACATAATCACACCACTATGTTTATCATCTTTATTAGAAAACACATTCCAGTCTCTCATGTAATTAGAATAACTTAATTTTTCATTTCTCGCTCTGAACTAGAGAGCCTCAATGCTCTCTTATTTATGAATCATCCTCAGACCCATTTGTGTGTCTCTTCTTCTTATCGAGTGTTTTTCTCCTCCCCCCAGAAAGGTTTTGGACCCATCCTATTCCTTCTTCCAAAAGGAACTCATGTTAATTTGGTCATGCAGGAAGACTGCACTCTATGGTACTTCAAACTGACAATATTTTGTCTTCTTAGCTAGGCCCTCCATGCTTCCATTCATTGGGGTAGTTGGTTGTTCAACCAACATTCCTTTTTTCATTAAATATTTTTTCCTTGGGATGAGGATGAGGCTTATTATTCCAGATCAAATATTTCAACAAAGAGGATTGGGTCATCTTGGCATGATGAACCCTCTCTATAGGTTTCCTTACTCTTTCCTCTAGTGGTATCATGGCTATTACTTCAAGGATTCACCCCCACAGTCAATTGTTGGAAATATAAACAATAATACATTTACATTTTTCTCATGCCATGGCATGTTATAATAAGTAATAATTAATTACAAGTTAGGGGAAATAGGGGTATTACATCTGTGAGTTGCAGGTCATAAGGGTGCAGACGTATGTTGGTTTCAGTGGAGAAAAGTGTGGATAATATTGGTACTAGTCATAGATCTATGGAAAGGTGATTGAAGAAGATGGTATCTCTTGTTTTTTGAATATGACATGAACCAGGTTGGCTTATTGATGAGACTGTATGCACCAGGTATTATTCATGAGTAAAGGTATGTCTTTTATATGTTTGGTTGAGGCTTGTATCATGGATGGTGGATGCAGGAGCATCATCACCAACATACATCAATCCTATTATAGGACAACTCAACATCAAGTGTATGAATTCTAATTGTTTTGAGACCTAAGGAGAGTGCATCAATTTGATATTTTGAAAATATTGTAATTAAAATATCTTTTAATGTTTTGAGGCAAGAAACATTGTATATGATCACAAAGGATTGTAATTTATTTAATAAGGTCCAAGATTGTACAAATATTGAGTAGTGACTCGTATCTGGGTTGTAAATTCCATTTATTGTAATAATCCTTAGTGGTAGAATGCTTTGATTATGTTATGAAAGCACTATCATAGTCAGTAGGAAGGCTCAAGAAGCCCCTCCATGTATAAATATATGTAATCTATGCCCAAATGAGGTTGTTGAGAATTATTATTTTATATTGAAGTTATTGTAAATTGTTGTCAACGAGAAGTTGAGAGTTGAAATAACTCTTTGTAAGAATGCTTTGCTAAAGCAATATAATAGAGGAGTATTTCTTTCAGACTTTGAGTTTGTACATGTTTTCTTATGAGTTAATTGGGTAATGTCATGCTATTTTCTTTCTATGTTTTATATGCCTGTGTATGCATTTCATGGTTAATTGAATGAACATATAGTGTTATGTAAGCTTCAATCGTTTCTCTTTTGAATAACTGGTGCAAGGAGTGCACAGTAGCCACGCAAGGAGTGCGAAGGGATAGTCATTTTTAGACTCAAAAGCTCAGAAGAGATAATGTGAAATTGTGTAGGGTGAGTGGAAGGAGTGCACACATACTCATCTGAGTATAGGATCTCGAGAAGACCCTTGCAAGGCGTGCATAGGGACAACACTTATTCAAGTGTTGAATAGTATCAAGGAAATGAATGCAAGGAGTGTGGAAATATTTTCCAGAAATATTCAAGTGTCAAGTTTCCAGAGGAGTGCAAGGTGTGTGTAGAATACCCAAATCATTTGAGTTTTAAAGCTCAAGAGAAAGAGTGACCATAATCTTTGAAGGGAATAATCCTTTCATTTTTTATGTCGAGTGGATGAGATCCTCCCAAGAAGGAGAAGATATTTCCTAGTTGTCATATCTGGGAAAGTAGCATGGGTGCTAACCCCTGAATTCCTTCAGAATTTGCATATTCAAAGGTTTCTGTGTGGTGTGTGCAAAGGAGACCAGTTTCCCAAAGTCATAGGAACTGAAGAAGATCTACACCATCCAATTGTGGGGACATGTGTCCACAGATGCAGAGTAGTTCATAAGTTCGACTATCCAAACTAGTTGGAGTGTGATTGTGGAAGTGTGCAAGCTTCCTGAGGTTTTGAAGCCCGAAATGAGTCTTAATCGTCGGTGCGAAGAACCACTTGTAAGAAAATATCAAAGTTCAAATAATTGGTACCTTAGAGGAATGGAAGCATAAGTCTATTTGAGTCAAGAAATATTGAAGGCTTGAAGGCCAGAGTAGATCCCAACCATCCATTCATGAGGATAGCTGGATCATTGATCATGTCCTTTGTGAGCTTTCTAGTTTGGCACTTCATAGAATATGACGTGTTGAGTTGTGGAAGGTTCCAAAACCTGAAGCACAGAGCACAGATCTACCGTTGATCTAAGGAAAGAGCCAACCGTCTGATATATCCTTTTGGAGTTTGTGAATTCAGGGTAGTTGCATGTTGGAGAGGGTAAATATCATGAAGTACGAAGGCCTAAAACATCTGTAAGTCATAGCTCTCAACATATGTTGAGGACCATCGATCATTCCTTTTTGTTCGGTTTTCCGCTAGATCGACATTTTGGAGGAACGCCATGTATGGTTGTTGGAATTCTTAAATCCTGAAATACCAAAGTGTCGTAGTCTGTGTCATTTAAGGGATTTTATCCCACGAAATTGGCCAAAGGTCATGTGGATATCTATGCATGGATAAATATACCCTCACAAATTTGAAATTTTGTGCAGGATAAGGAAAAAAGGCATGTAGTATAATATTTAGAGGGCTCATCATGATCCCAAGAGATTATTCGGCTCCATATTGTGTACAATCCTAGACTGGGAGGTTGTGTGAGCCCCAAGAGGTGGTGGGGGTTTGTGTCAAGTGGTATCAGAGAATAGATCTTGTCTGTAGACAATAGGCAAAGATAGAAAGAAGAAGACTTGGAACCATGCCGCCATGGAGACATAGAGACGGGTCAGTGGTAAATGCAGCCATGGAAGAGGAGATGAGAAAAATTCGTGCAAGGTTATACACCATGGAGACAATGTAGAGAATAACACCTTATGTTGGTGATGTCAGTGAATATGAGAATGAAGATGTAGAATATGAAGAAGTTGTAGGAGAATAAAAAGGAGAGGAGAGACTCCTGAGATTTGTTTTCATGATGGGAACCAAAGCGAAGATAGAGGCCCCAATGTATGAAGGTAATTTGGATGTGGAGGAATTTCTTGAATAGATAAGTGTTTTAGACAAGTACTTAAATTATGAGGATATTGATGATGAAAATAAAGTGAAGCATGTTGTGACTAGGTTGAAAGGACATGCAACATTATGGTGGGACGAATTGCAAGATGATAGAAGATGCAAAGGTAATTCCAAAATCAAGAGTTGGGATAGAATGGTAGCTAAATTAAAATCTAAGTTCATACGTAATGATTATCAAGTGAATCTTTTCAAAAAGATACAGAACCTAAGACAGAAAGGTTTGTTGGTGAAGGAATACACCGAAGAGTTTTATAAGCTAAACATTAGAGAAGGACATAGATAGAATGATGAAGAAAAGGTTTCCAGGTATATTAATGGCCTGAGATATGAGATTCAGGATTAAATCAACATGATTACTATGAGAACAGTGGAGGATTCTTATCAAATATCCCTGAAAGTAGAAGAGAAGTTGTCAAGAACGCAAAGTCAAATAAATAGAGGAAAAATTTCAAGCAGAGGCAAATGAATAGTTAGAGAAAAGTTCTAGAAGCCCAAACTAGAATCTGGAATATATCACAGTTAGGAAGAAAGAGGAGGTAGTTATTGAGGAGTAAAATATGGTGGAAGAACCTCCTTTCTGAAAGGAAGAGGAAGAGGCAGAGGAGGAGAAGTGAAGTGTTACACCTGTGAAAAGACAGGGCACATGTCTTGGGAGAAAAAATACAGGAGGTGGCAAAGCTCACATTTCTGAAGTGCAGAAGAGGAATATAGAGCCAGAGATGAAAAAAAAAATAGTGGAAGAAGGGAGATCACTCATGATGAGGAAAGTTCTCGCGAATCTAGAGAAAAAGGTAAGAGAACCAGTCCAGAGGAACAATCTGTTTAGAACTGATTTCAAGACTAGAGATAGGGTATGGAAGGTGATCATAGACAGTGGAATCACTGATAATTTAGTATCCACAGAGATGGTGGAAAAAATGAAGTTGGAGATGACTACACATATGAATCCGTACAAGGTATCGTGGTTGCATAAAGGACATCAAGTAATGGTAAGTAGGCAATGCAAGGTTGAATTTAAGATAGGTGGTTATAATTATGAAGTTCTATGTGATGTCATACCTATGGATGTTTTTCATGTTTTGTTTGGAAGACCATGGAAATATGACAGGAATTTCATACATGATGGGAGAAGAATGAGTGTAAACATATGTTGTTTCCAATAGAATATAAAGGAGTCAAAAAAGAATCAAGTCCAAGTATACTTCTCATGAATGGGAAGGAACTCTTGAAAGAAGTTAAGAAAGAAGAGGAAATTTAGTTTGTTGTTGTAGGTAGGCCAAGAGTAATTCTCACAAGTACATCTATGGATGATTTTCCTATAGAAGTCTAGGAATTATTGGATTAGTTTGTAAATATTGTGGTGGATGAGTTACCTCACTCTTTACCTCCCATATTAGTCACCATATTGACCTTATTCCAGGAGCAAGTTTTCCAAATAAATCAGTGTAAAAATTGACACCTCGATAGAATGAAGAGGTCAAAAATCAAGTCCATGAGTTGTTGGATAAAGTTTTAGTTAGGGAAACTTTGAGCCTGTGTGTTGTACAAACTATGTTGAGATCAAAGAAAGATGGAGGTTGGAGAATGTGCACAGATTCTAGAGTCATCAACAAGATAACCATCATGTATAGATTTCCTTTATCCAGAATGGATGATTTGATGGATTATTTAAGTGGAGCTAGTTATTTTTCCAAGATAGACTTGAATATTGGTTACCATCGGATAAGGATCAGAGAAGGAGATGAATGGAAGACAACATTCAAAATGAATGAAGGAGTGTATGAGTGGTTGGTTATGTCATTTGGTTTAAGCAATGCATTGAGTACATTTATGAGGTTGATGATTGAAGTATTCAAATATTTTATTGGTAAGTTTGTAATTGTCTATTTGGATGATATATTATTATTCAATAAGAATGATGGAGAGAACTTGAAGCAGTTAAAGATGGTGTTGAGAAGACTACAGAAAGAGAAGTTGTTAGTAAATTTGTGGAAATGTTCTTTCATGAAAACAAAACTTATATATTTATGATTCGTAATCTCTTCAAATGAGTTGAAGATGGACCTAGAGAATGTGAGGGAAATAAGATATTGGCCTTCTCAAAGAAGTGTGTTTGAGGTAAGAAGTTTTCATGGAATGGCGAGTTTTTACAGGAAATTCATCAAGAATTTCAGTAGTATTTGTGCACCTATACTCGACACCATAAAGAAAGAGTGTAAGTATTTTAATTGGAAAAAGGACGCTAAGAAAGGATTTAGGGAGTTGAAATAAAATATAACATAACAACCTATTCTATTTCTACCATATTTTAAGAAGACATTTCAAGTTAAATGTGATTCTAGTGGAGTAGCCATTGGCACAGTTTTAAGTCAAGACAATAAGTCGGTTGCTTATTTCTGTGAGAATTTGAATGATATTAAGAGAAATTATTCCACATATGATAAATAATTTTATGTTGTGATTCAATATTTGAAAAAATGGAGGCATTATCTTATTTCAAAAGAGTTTGTTTTATATTCTGATAATCAAGCATTGCAGTTTATAACCAGACAAGAGAAATTGAATCAGAGACATGTTAAATGGGTAGAATTCATGCAGAATTTTACTTTTGTTTTTAAGCATATTAGTGGGAACACTATCAAAGTTGCAGATGCTTTGAGCAGGAGATGTTTGATCTTGCAAGAATTGCAGGTGGAGACCCTAGGATTTGAACACCTCTCGAAGATGTATCAAGAAGATCCATATTTCAAAGAAGCTTATGAAGCATGTGAGAACCCTTTGCTGAGGGACAGAAGTCAGTGGATGGAATATTTGATCCAGGGAGGATTGTTATTCAAAGGAAACCAGTTGTGTATCCCAAAACGTTCAAAGGGATAACTTGTTGAAGGAAAATCATAGCGGAGGTTTGGCTGGATATTTTGGCCATGATAAGACATATGCGCAGTTGAGTTCTTTGTATTTTTGTCTAGGTATGAGGTCCAATGTAAAGAAAGTTGTGGACAGATGTAGAATATGCCAATATGCAAAAGGAAAGAAACAAAACACTACATTGTATCAACCATTTCCTATTCCAGATAGGCCATGGTACGCTATAAGTATGGATTTTTTTCTGGGATTTCCTAGAACCCAGAGAGGAAGTGATTCAATCTTTGTAGTGGTTGACATATTTTCAAATATGGAACATTTCATACCATGTCATAAGACTAGCGACGCTACTCACATAGAAATTTGTTTTTTCAAGGAGATTGTGAGATTACATGGATTTCCAAGGAGCATAGTTTCATACACAGACACTAAATTTGTGGGATACTTTTGGAGAATATTGTATAAGAATATGGGGACAAATTTGTATTTCAGTTCAACATATCATCCTCAAACATATGGACAAACTGAAGTAGTAAATCAAATCTTGGGGAACCTATTGAGGAGTTTGGTCACTGATCATAACAACCAGTGGGATCAAATTCTTCCCCAAGCAGATTTAGCATATAATGATTCATCGAATAGAAGAACTGGAAAAATACCATTCTGAATAATGTATGGAATGAATCCAAGAGGAATTTCATAGTTAATATATTTGGGACAAGATGAGTTTTGAAGCACAGGAGAAGAAGATTTTTCCGTAGAGATGCAAAAATTACATTATCAGATTAAGGGACAAATACAGAATAGAAACCATAAATGCAAAAGAATAGTAGACCAGAGAAGAAGAGAGGTTCATTTTGAAGTTGGATATTAGGTTTTGGTACATCTAAGAAAAGATATATTTCTGAAAGGAGATTATAACAAGATGAAGATGAAGAAGATATGACCATGTAATATGCTCATAAATGTTTTTGCAAATGCTTATGAGATTGAGTTTCCAGAAGACATTGGAATATCACCAATATTCAATGTAGTAGGCATGTATCCTTAAATTATGGATGATATAGATGGTCAGGAGGAGATTCAGTGGAGACCACAAATTCCCATAGAATAAAATCAATATAGAGATAACTGAAGCTGATATCAAGAAGCATGGAAGGATAGTGTAGGAGCTCATGGAAAGGAGTCCATGAATATTTTGTCTAGAGGAGTATTATGCAGGAGCATTGTCATCAATGTACATCAAACCAAGTGGAGGAAAACTTGACATCAAGAACATGAGTTCAAATTGTTTTCAGACCCAAGGAGAGCGCATAAATTTGACAAAATATTGTAATTAAAAGAGCTTTTAATGTTTTGAGGAAAGAACCATTGTATAAGATCACAAAGGATTGTAATGTCTTTAATAAGCTATAGGATTTTACAGATATTGAGAAGTGACTCGTATCTGGGTTGTAAATTCCATTTATTGTAATAATCCTTAGTGGTAGAATGCTTTGATTATGATATGAAAGAACTAACGTCCTCGGTAGGAAGGCTCAAGAATCCCCTTTGTGTATAAATATATGTAATCTATGCCCAAATGAGGCTACTGAGAATTGTTATTTGTTGTTGAATTTATTGTAAATTATTGTCCAGGAGAAGTTTAGAGTTGCAAGAACTCTTTGTAAGAATTCTTTGTTGAAGGAATATAATAGAGTAGGATTACTTTCATACTTTGAGTTTGTACATGTTTTCTTATGAGTTAATTGGGTAATGTCATGTTATTTGCTTTATGTGTTTTATATTCCTGTGTATGCATTTCATGGTTAATTGAATGAACCTATAGTGTTCTTTAAGTTTCAATTGTTTCTCTTTTGAAACATTGTTGCAAGGAGTGCACAGTAGCCATGCAAGGAGTGCAAAGGCAAAGTCATTTTCAGACTCAAAAGATCAGAATAGATAGCATGAAATTGTGCAGGGTGATTGCAAGGAGTGCACATATACTCATCTGAGTATATGATCTCGATAATACCCTTGAAAGGAATGCATAGGGACAATAATTAGTCAAGTGTTGAAGAGTCTCAAGGAAACAAATGCAAAGAGTGTGTGGGAATATTTTCTAGAAATATTCAAGTGTCAAGTTTTCTAAGGAGCACAAGTTGTGCGTAGAAGACCCAAATCATTTGAGTGTTAAATGTCAGGAGAAAGAGTGACCAAAATCTTTGAATGGAAGAATCCTTTCATTTTTGAGGTTGAGTGGAAGAGATTTTCCCAAGGAGGAGCAAATGTTTCCTAGCCGTGAGATTTGGGAAAGTAGTGTGGGTGTTAACCCTTGAAGTCCTTCAGACTTTACATATTCGAAGGTTTCTGTGTGGTGTGTGCAAAGGAGACCAGTTTTCTGAAGTCTTGGGAACCAAAGAAGATATGGATCATCTGATCATGGGGACACGTTCCCACATATATAGAGTAGTTTAGAAGTCCAACTATCTAGAAGAAATGGAGTGTGATTGTGGAAGTGTGAAATCTTCCTGAAGTTATGAAGCCTGGAACGAATCTTAACCGTCAGTGCGAAGAGCCACATGTCAACATATCTCATAGTTTGGAGATTTGGTACCCCAAAGGAATGAAGGTGTAATTTTGTTTGGGTTGAGAACTCATAAAGACCTGAGGGCTAAATTAGAACCCAACTATCCATTCACGACGATAGGTGGACCATTGATCATGCCCTTCGTGATCTCGACCATTCGACACTCTAAAGGATTTGATGTGTTGAGTTGTGGAATGTTTTTAATCCCAAAACGTGGAGCACATATCCACCATTGATCTGAGGCAAGAGTTGGTCATCTGATCTATCTATTCGTAGTTTGCAAATTTAAGGTAGTTGGATGTTGGAGCGGGTAAATCTCCCGAAGTACGAAGGCCTGAAACATCTGTAAGTCGTAGATCTCGACATACATTGAAGACCATAGATCCTTAATTTTTGTTTGGTTGTTCACTAGTTCTGTGTTCATGAGGAACGTCATGTATGGTTGTTGTAACTCTCTAAGCCCGAAATCTTGGAGTGTCGTAGTCCTCGCCATTCAAGAGTTTTTATCCCACATAATTGGCCAAAGGTCACGTGGATTTCTCCACGTGGATAAATAGACCCTCGCAGATTTGAAATTTCATGCAGGAAAAGGGAAAAGGAATGTGGTATAATAGTTTGAGGGCTCAACAGGAACCCGAGAGCTGATTCGGCTCCATACTATGTGAGATCCTATATTGGGAGGTTATGAAAGCCCTAGGAGGTGGTGGGGGTTTGCGACAAGTGGTATCAGAGAATAGATCTTGTCTATAGATAGCAAGAAAATATAGAAAGGAGAAGAATTGGAACCATGTCACCAAGGAGATGCAGAGACATGCCAGTGGTAAATGCATCCATGGAAGAGGAGATGAGAAAAATTCATGAAAGTTTAGATGCCATGGAGACAATGAAGAGAAGAGCACCTAATGTTGGTGACGTCATTGAATCTGATAATGAAGATGTAGAAGATGAAGAAAATGCAAGAGAAAAATAAGAAGAGAAAAATAAGAGACGTTGTCAAGATGGGAACCAGAGAGAAGATGGAGGTCCCAATGTATGAAGGTAATTTGGATGTGGAGGAATTGCTTGAGTGGATAAGTTATTTAGACAGGTACTTAGATTATGAGGAGATTGACAATGAAAAGAAAGTGAAGCATGTTGTGACTAGGTTGAAAGGGCATGCAACATTATGGTGGGACAAATTGCAAGCTGACAAAAGATGCAAAGGTAAGTCGAAAATCAAGAGTTGGGATAGAATGGTAGCTAAATTAAAATCTAAGTTCATACCCAAGAATTATCAAGTGAATTTTTTCATAAAGATACAGAACTAGAGATAAAAAGGTTTTTTAGTGAAGGAATACACTGAAGAGTTTTATAAGCTAAACATTAGAGCAGGACATAGAGAGAATGATGAAGAAAACGTCGACGAGTATATTAATGGCCTGAGATATGAGATTAAGGATGAAATCAACATGATGACTATGAGAACAGTGGAGGATTATTATCAGGTATCCATGAAAGAATAAGAGAAGTTGGCAAGAAAGACAAGTCAAATAAATAGAGGAAAAATTCCAAGCATAGGAAGAGGAATAGTCAGAGAAAAATTCCAAAATCCCATACCAGAAGCTGGAAGATATCGCAGTTAGATAGAAAGAGGAGGTAGTTCTCAAGGAGGATACTATGGTGAAAGAACCTCTTTTCCGAAAGGAATAAGAAGAGGCAGAGGAGGAGATGTGAAGTGTTATGCCTATGGAAAGACATGGCACATGTCTTGGGAATGTCCTTAGAGAAAAAATATGGGAGGTGGTGAAGCTCGCATTTCTGAAGCACAGAAGAGGAATGTAGAGGTAGAGATGAAAGAAGAAGTAGTGGAATAATGGATATCACTCATTAGGAGGAAAGTTCTCGTGAATCCAAAGAAATAGGTAAGAGAACTAGTCCATAGAAACAGTCTGTTTAGAACTACTTGAAAGACTAGAGATAGGGTATGCAAGATGATCATAGACAGTGGAAGCACTAATAATTTAGTATCCACGAAGATGGTGGAAAAAATGAATTTGGAGACAAATGAACATCCGAATTTGTACAAGGTATTGTGGTTGCAGAAAGGACATCAAGTAATGGTAAGTCAGAAATGAAAGGTGGAATTTAAGATAGGTGGTTATAATGATAAAGTTTTGTGTGATGTCATACCTATGGATGTTTGTCATTTTTTGTTGTGAAGACCGTGGAAATATGACAAGAATGTCATACATTATGGGAGAAAGAACACTTATACCCTGGAGAAGAATGTGTGTAAACATATGTTGTTGCCAATAAAAGATAAAGAAGTCAAAGAAGAAGTAAGTCCAAGTATACTTCTCATGAGTGGGAAGGAACTCTTGAAATAAGTCAAGAAAGAACATGAAATGCAGTTTGTTATTGTAGGTAGGCCGAGAGTAATTCTCACAAGTACATCTATGGATGATTTTCCTATAGAAGTCCAGGAATTATTGGATGAGTTCGTTGATATTGTGGTGGATGAGTTACCTCACTCTTTACCTCCCATAAGGAGTTTTAGTCACCATATTGACCTTATTCCAGAAGAAAGTTTTCCAAATAAAGAAGTGTGCAGAGTGACACCTCGATAGAATGAAGATGTCAAAAATCCAGTTCAAGAGTTATTAGATAAAGGTTTAGTCAAGGAAAGTTCAAGCCCATGTGTCGTACATGATAGTACCATATTTTCATAAATAGAGTTAGAGGTTTGTCCAAAGTTTTCAAAGTCATGACATGATCTTGGGGAAATCAAGGCATTCCTAGATGAGTCATAGGTTAGGGTGAATATCATGTCAAAAGGTATTATGGTTCATCATCACCTTTCAAGAAGTTAGAGAAGGAACAATCATGACACTCCATGTCATTGGTATCATTTCAAACTTCAAAATCATACTCATTGTGCAAGTTTGTTGCGCAAAGGATTTTGCTTCTTTCATTTGTTGCACCTTGTGAAGAGGATTTCATCGTGTAAAAGATTTTGTCACGCAGAGCATGCTTTCGTGCAGAGAATGTTGTCACCCAGAGGATGTTGTCACATAGAGGATGTTGTTGCATAGAGAATGTTGTCGTGTAGAGGATGTTGTCGCGTAGAGAATGTTGTCACATAGAGGATGTTGTCACGCATAATAAGTTGTCACGTAGAGGATGTTGTCACACAGAGGATGTTGTTGCATAGAGGATGTTGTCGCATAGAGGATATTTTCATGCATAGGATGCTTTCGTGCATAGGATGTTGTCACATAGAGGATGTTGTCGTGCAAAGGATGTTGTCGTGCAAAGGATGTTGTCGCATAGAGGATATTGTTGCGCAGAAGATGTTTTCATGCAGAAGTTGTTGCCACGCAGAGGATGTTATCATGTAGAGGATGTTGTCGCATAGAGGATGTTGTCAGGTAAAGGATTTTGTCGTGCAGAGGATTTTGTCGCGCATAGGATTCTTATGGTGCATGTGAGAACCCTTTGCTGAGGGAAAAAGGTTAGTGGATAGAATATTTGATTCAGGGAGGACTGTTATTCAAAGAAAACCAATTTTGTATCCCAAAATGTTCAATGAGGGATAACTTGTTGAAGGGAAAGCATAATGGAGGTTTGGTTGGATACTTTGGCCATGATAAGACATATACGTAGTTGAGTGCTTCATATTTTTGGCCAGGTATGAGGTCAAATGTAAATAAATTCATGGACAAATGTATAATATGCCAATATGAAAAAGGAAAGAAACATAAAACTGGATCATATCAACCATTTCCTATTCCAGACAGGTAATGGAATGCTATAAGTATGGATTTTGTTCTGGGATTTCCTAGAACCTTGATGGCATAGGGGAAGAACCAAGGTCCAACACTTCAACAACGCACCAACAAAACCCTAACTACCATCCCTTTAGAAAACACCTGCAAAGAAGGTGAAGTCTCACCCGAGGTAGAGGTAGGGGGGTTACAAGACGCAGGCATATGTAACCAAAATGGGACACATATCTATGATTACAACCCTTTGCAAAGTATTCTATTAACACTTACAAGATAATATTCATTAGCCTCATTAACATCGTAGAACAAAACACTAAGATAGATCGACGCAGTAACAAGATATATTAAGTACTTCAACCACTTAGCACATAGCAATGAGTTAGATCTAACATTCATTCATCACCAATAAAGCACTAAGCATCAATATATCTATCTAAAATACATAATAAGAAAAGCACTGAAAAGATTCATAACATAAGAAACATAGCATAAGCACACCAAAGACATAAGATATACATGGTTCACCCCGGTGTGGGGCTACATCCACCAATGGTTTCATTTTCTTTATTATTCTTCTGAATCTCTTACATTCATATGTTCCTATGCACTAATCCATAGAGCCAAAGCTTCACAAAGGATGGGATATCTATGCACTGAGCACCAAATACTCCTTACCAAAACTAGGTCAAGGCACATATCCAACTACTCTATCAGCACAGAGCCTTACATACACATTTGTTGCATTAAGAAACTAAAACTACTTGCATTTAGCTACTTAGACTTTTCTCTCTAAGATACTCTTCCTATCATACATTCCTTCTTATTTATACTTTTACATTTCCTTACAAAAAGGCCTAAACATGGGTAAACCCATGGGATGAAATCCCATAACCCATTACAAAACCCTAATGAACCCCTTTCTAGGTCCACATAGCCTGCAAAACAAGTGATATCCATGATCTCAACTCCGCCATGGTGCTCCATTTACCACTATCCTATTGAAGTCCAAAGGTGGTTCTAACCCGACCAAGGTTTCCTCAAAACTTGGTCGAGGGCCAATAGGCCCCCAAAACTCACCTGTGACTCATCTTGAGTTACTCAGGTATGGGAAATGCTGCTTTGAAGGCCTCGATCTTCACTTGAGCTTCCTTGACTTGCTGCTTCACCTGAGCCTCCTGCTCATCGAGCTCTTAGAGCATATTCTCTATAACAGGCCCTTCCAGGAATTGTTCCACTGATGCAACCACTTGGTCTAGTTGTGATCCTTGTCCTTCAATTTATTTAATCACTTTACAGGCTTCATTCTTCACTGGTTGCAGCCTCTGCGTGATTTCCATTACTCTACCCTGGATGGCAGTAATCTGTTGTTGGACTATGTGTTGTTATTTTGACCTTTTCATTCTCTCAACTGCAGTGAGTAAATTCATCTGTGTCTGCATGGCTAAGGCATGTTGCTATGCCTCCTATAGTTGTGCTTCCAGTTTCTTTTGCTCTAGATCTTCTACGAGGTGTTCATAAGTCTGTGCACTTCTATCACTGAACTGTTTTCACTCTGAGGTTAGGGCCATGATCCTTACTACTGTGTACTTGGAAGATTCCTCTCTCTGGTCAAACACATCTTGTAGAGTGCTCGATACTTCTTGGACTTCCAACTCTTTTATCCTTGTTTGAAGCAACTGGATGGTCTCAGGGAGCTTCGCCACTTGAATCTCAACCAATTATTGTTCCTCCTGTGCCAATCCTAGCACAGAGAAAAGTGATTTATTCACCTCTTCTTTGACCATAGTCTACTCTGGGAGAAATTGGTCCTTTTCTCTCTGTATCTTCGCTTTTTTCTCCTTGAGCATCGCCTAAAACTCATCTTTCTCATTTTCATAGGTGGTTACGTAGTACCGCGCAAATCGTAGTTTCTCTAAGACTTCCTCTTTCTCTTTATTCAAGGCTTCTGTAGCATTCTCCTTTTATTCTTGAACTTTCTAAAGACGAGTCTTTGTTGCATCTGCTAATCTTCTCAATTAGGTTGGCTCATCCCCCAATTCCACAACCTGTGATGAAGAAGGCGTAGTAGGTACTACACGGATCAATTGAATAGCTTTTTGTATTTCCTTCAACTCCTTCTCGACTCTTTCATACAACTCTTCCTGCTTCACTCCATATCTCTGCAAGAGATCCTATGAATCATCCTCCATGGCTCCTCAGACTAGACTTATGTCATCCTATGTGAGTGTGGCCTCCATATGGCGCTTATTAGTGCACGTCTTCTTTCTTGTTGAAGGTTTCTTTGGAGAAACCTTTCTCCTATGCGGTATTACAGTAGGGGGATCTTTCGTCTGTGTAGCTTCACCGTTGCCTTTCTTTTCTGCTTCATCCCCTCCTCCTTGTCCATCTTCTTGGTATTCTCCTCCTCCTCCTGCGGGCAAGCCAGATCCATTTTCTTTAGAGGCACTATCCTCCTCATTGGTCTCTATATTTTGGATGTCTTCTTACTTCTTCTTCTTCTTCTTTTCACTGGACTATCCAACATGCTCGACTCAGGTGACCAAGGGGCTTCCTATGATGTTAGGGTCGGAGATTTCTGCATTATCGACTGGTACAAGGAACTCCTCCAGCCATTCCTTCATGATCTTCTCCATATCATCCTCTCTTAGATTGTAATATCATTGTAACTCTTACTTTCTCTCATCTCTATGCATAGTGATATATATGAAATTTCGATCTACGTGAAACTTCACAAAAGGTCGGTACTGGTGCAAGGTGCATGATTTCATGCACGAAAATTCTTCAATGGAAACCTTCAGTTGTTGATAATAGGCATGTATCACAACGTTCGATTTCCATTGCTTCAACATGTCTTTGGTGTACCACAAGGTAGAAAACCTACCATCCAACGAATCTGATGGTTCTATCTTCTGGAAAGTTGCTCCTTTTGACATTTTCCAAGCAACAAATGAAATCAGAATGAAAAACCAGTTGAAGTGGAACTTGTATCCCTAAACTTGAGATTTGCAATAGTCTTTCTTGAGTTCTTTGACAAGGTAACTCACCCAATTCATCTACATTCCCTCCACGCATTTTTCTATGAGGTCCACCACAAACCCGGTGACATGTGTAGGGCAGTTCTTTCTTATGATCTTTCCAGCTATGAGTTTGCATGCGAGGTGCACTACCATCCTATATAGAGGCTACCTTGTAGCCTCACTTTCCCTTTTCAACTTATCCATATTCCTCTTTGATGCGTTGTGCCAAGGAGCGGTCTGAGGCCTTCCTTGGGTAAAAATGCTGAGGGTTGGGTCCCTTCATGCTCAATCCTATAATCAAGTGGATCAGTGTCGGATCCATAGTAATCTGTCGGTCGAGCCATAGGTATCTTCCATGATAGCATGCCAAGAGGATTTTAACGCAAGTATTAACCTTCTGGTGTCGGCTAAAGTTGGGAATCTTCATAATGTTCATCACAGTGGACTGGGCCAGCTCCTTAATCCATGAATTTGAGACAATGTGAGGCTTCTTCCCAGTCATCTTTGTCAAGTATCTGTGGGGTGCTATCATAGCGTGGTTATTTCTATCTCCAAGTTTGAATTCATTGTTCTTCAACAGCGAGATCTATCCCAACTAACTTCCAACTATGCATATTCCCTTCGAAATGTACGCGGTGATCAAAGTGTACTAGAAGTCTCATGGAATGTTTTTGCAGTTAACCGCACTAGCCAACAATGGAATATAATTTGGTAAGATCGATGGGATCCACTTCGCATTAGCTAGATCATTGTGATTCTTACTTCGTTGCTTGGTCGCGGGGTTAGTGCGAGTTGAACATCGTTCAGTCGAAGGGGAAGCCTATAGTCCCCTAGTCAATGATTCATGGACACCTTCAAACATAGCTCTATCATCCATAAAATTGTTAAGAACCTCCTCAATGGACTTCTCTAACTCAATGCGTTCACCCAGAATTCTCACTTTTAAACAGGTAGATCGGGGTAGGCGAATAGACAGGCATGGTAGAAAAACAGATGGCAATGTATAGCTTCTAAAATCATAGTTCGATGTATGATCAGTTCTCTAATAGCTCAGTTAATCATGGGTGGAAAAAAATGGTCCCGGAGCAGTGACCAAGAGGTTAAATAAGCAAGTGTTGTAACATATTCCTCCAACGGGCAAGGTTTCTTCCATTAATGTGAATCCATCCGTTATGGTGTGGTCTCAACATCCAAAAGCTCATAAATGCATTTTCTATCCATTCCAGAGCGTTGTTCTAATGAGAGGGGAACCTCCAACGGTCATATAGCTTTGCTAGGGAAAAGTTCCATTCTGCGCAGTTATGCTATTCTAGCGAGGTTCAAGTCCTGTGGACCTGATTCCTGTGAAGTCCTCCATCTGTTCTCTGTAGCTTTCTACAGCTTTTATAACTTGGCTTTCTTCTTATTGAGCTTCCTTGTCTTCTTTCCTTTGATCCAAGTCTCTCTAACTATCTATGGAATTCTCTTTCCATTCTTATTCTTATCTTCTCCTAGCGTAGTGACTTCGCACTGTTGATATGCTCTCATAGGTTCTGAAGTTAATATCTCTTCTCTTATTAATTCCAGGGTAGGTATTCTTATTTCTTGTATGGAGAGGTCCTTCGAACCTTCTTGGATTCTTTCAATCTTGCGAGCTAATTCTCTTGCCTTCTATTGCTTCTACTTATCTTCTTGTTCTTCTACTAGTCAGTCTATTTTTCTAGCTATGAAATCCCTTGGTTCTTGCCTTTTATTTTCTCTAGATTCCTCCTTTTCTTTCCTTCTGATCTGATCCTTCTCAATCCAAGTCTTTCCTAACAAGAGAGGGAAAGGGGTTTTGTTCTCAACAAACTTAATGACTTCAATTTCCTGTTCAGTCGATGTTCCATGAACACTAATAGGTACATTAGAAACTCTTCCACATAGGGTTATCATCTTTCCTTTAAACAAGCCTATTCTTCACAATGAAGCTATCACAATAGGCTTTCCCAAAATTTCCCAAGTTTCTTCTGTCATAATATTCACTTGTGTCTCTTCATCCAAGACACAGTCTATGTCGAAGTCTGATATTCTTGCACTTATGCGTTGTTTTACTTTCAGGATCTCTGGTAAACTGAAATCTTTGTGATTATTCATTGTTTCTTTCAACTGTAATAACATACTCTGAGCTTTCTCTGATTCTCTCTGTTTATGATTCTCTTACATGATCTTAGTCTCTTGATATTTTTCTTGTCTCATTTTCATCCTTTCAACTTTATCAATCATCCTTGGACAATCCTCAACCTCACGACCAAAAAATTTACAAAAAAGATAGGTACGACATGTACCATATCATTCCTTAGAAAGATGTCTCAATCTTCTACAGTTATAACATAGTGTCAATCCTCTCTTTATCTTGTATTCTCCCCAATTTCTCATGTACTACGCACTAGGATCACAGTGTTGGACCTGCAATCTACAAAAATTCTTTCTATACATAGGAATAACATATCTTTCTTCATTTCTATTAGCTTTACTTAGATCATCTCTTTCTTGTAACTGTGCCCTAAGTTTATGACTAGGACATAATCTATTAAAAATACTTAAATTCATCCTTTTGAAACAAAAACTTTTTCTTATCTTACTCTTATCAAAACAAAAATATTTACCTCTTTTAAGATCTTACCTCTTTTCTTTGGATCGGGTTTCTTTCTTACCACAGAGCTTCATAATTCAAGTAGAATAATGTGCACTACAACAACAGATCTACACACAGAGCTTCTCTTTTATTTACTTCAGTTCCCAGCAATCACAGTTTCAGGTCCCAGTAATATAACCATTTGTTGGCACAGGGGCAGACCCAGGGTTCAACGCTTCAACAATGCACCAACAAAACCCTAACTATTGGCCCTTTTGGCAACACCTGCGAAGCAGACAAAGTCTCACCCGAGGTAGAGGTAGGGGGGGGTTACAGGACTTAGGCATTTGTAACCAAGCTGGGACAAAGATCCATGATTACAACCCTTCACATAGTATTCTATTAACACTTACAAGATAATATTCATTAGCCTCATTAACATCGCAAAACAAAACCCTAAGATAGATCGACGCAGTAATAGTAAATATTAAGTACTTCAACCATTTAACACATAGAAATGAGTTAGATCTAACATTCATTCATCACCAATAAATTACTAAGCATCAGTATATCTATCTAACATACATAATAAGAAAAGTACTGAACAAATTCATAACATAAGAAACACAGCATAATCACACCAAAGACACAAGATATACATGGTTCACCTCAGTGTGGGGCTATGTCCACCAACCACTTCATATTATTTATTATTCTTATGAATCTCTTACATTCATATGTTCCTATGCACTAATCCGCAGAGTCACATCTTCGGCAAGGACAGGAGATCTACGCACTGTGCGTCATATCCTCCTTCCCAAAACTAGGTCAAGGAACAGAGCCAACTCCTCTATCAGCATAGAGCCTTACATACACATTATGTTTCACTAAGAAACCCAAAATAC
This sequence comes from Picea engelmannii, assembly GCA_009831015.1. Classification (NCBI taxonomy): domain Eukaryota; kingdom Viridiplantae; phylum Streptophyta; class Pinopsida; order Pinales; family Pinaceae; genus Picea; species Picea engelmannii. Next base: position 738,611 of record ML780647.1, on the reverse strand, counting down.
TTTCACTTGGATACTTAGAACTTTTTATCTAAGCTACTCTTCCTATCATACATTCCTTCTTATTTATACTTTTACATTTCCTTACAAAAATTCCTAAACATATGTAAACCCATGGGCCGACATCCCATAACCCATTAAAAAACCCTAATAAAACCCTTGCTAGGTCCAAATAGCCTGCAAAACAAGTGAGATCCATTATCTCATCTCTACCATGGCGCTCCATCTTCGACCAGCATGTCAAAGTCCAAAGATAGTTCTAATCCGACCAAGGTTTCCTTAAAACTTAGTCGAGGGAAAAAAAACCCAGAGAGGAAGTGATTCAATCTTCATAGTGGTTCACATATTTTTTAATATGGCACATTTCATACCATTTCATAAGACTAGCGATGCTACTCACATAGAAAATTTGTTTTTCAAGGAAATTGTCAGATTACATGGATTTCCAAGGAGCATAGTTTCAGACACAAACACTAAATTTGTGGGATACTTTTGGAGAAAATTGTAGACGAATTTGGGAACAAATTTTTCTTTCAGTTCAACATATCATCCTCAAATGGATGGACAAACTGAAGTAGTAAATTGAAGCTTAGGGAACCTATTGAGTTGTTTATTCACTGATTATAACAACCAGTGGGATCAAATTCTTCCCCAAACCAAGTTAGCATATAATGACTCATTGAATAGGAGAACTGAAAAAATATAATTCTGGATAATTTATGGAATGCATCCAAGAGGAATTTCATAGTTAAGATATTTGGGATGAGATGAGTTCTCAAGCGTGGGAGAAGAAGATTTTTCCGCAGAGATGCAAAAATTACATGATCAGATTAAGGGACAACTACATAATAGAAACCATAAGTACAAAAGTAAATTAGACTAGAGAAGAAGAGAGGTTCATTTAGAAGTTGGAGATTAGGTTTTAGTACATCTAAGGAAAGAGATATTTCTGAAAGGAAATTCTAACAAGATGAAGATGAAGAAGATAAGACCATGTAAGATGCTCATAAATTGTTTTGTGAATACTTATGAGATTGAGTTTCTAGAAGACATTGGAATATCGCCAATATTCAATGTAGTAGACATGTATCCTTAAATTATGGATGATACAGATGGTCAGGAGGTGATTCAGTGGAGACCGCAAATTCCCATAGTAGAAAATCCACAGATAGATAAGATCTTAGATCAGAGGATTGATAAGAAGACCAAAAGGAAGATTTATTATGAGTATCTGGTTAAGTGGAAGGACCATCCAGTATAAGATGCTAGTCGGATAACTGAAGATGATATCAATAAGCATGGAAAGACAATTTAGGAGCTCATGGAAAGGATTCCATGAATCTTTTGTCTAGAAGAGTATGATGCAGGAGCATTTTCATCAACGTACATCAAGTCGAGTGGAGGACAACTCCACATCAAGCATATGATTTCAAATTGTTTTCAGACCCAAGGAGAGCACATAAATTTGATAAAATATTGTAATTAAAAGAGCTTTTAATGTTTTGAGGAAAGAACCATTGTATAAGATCACAAAGGATTGTAATGTCTTTAACAAGCTGTAGGATTTTACAGATATTGAGCAGTGACTCGTATCTAGGTTGTAAATGCCATTTATTTTAATAATACTTAGTGGTATAATGCTTTTATTATGATATGAAAGCACTAGCATAGTCAGTAGGAAGGCTCGAGAATTCCCTTTGTGTATAAATATATGTAATCTATGCCAAAATGAGGCTGATGAGAATTGTTATTTGTTGCTAACGTAATTGTAAATTATTGTCAAGGAGAAGTTTAGAGTTGCAAGAACTCTTTGTAAGAATGCTTTGTTGAAGGAATATAATAGAGGAGGATTTCTTTCATACTTTGAGTTTGTACATGTTCTCTTATGATTTATTTGGGTAATGTCATGTTATTTTCTTTCTGTGTTTTATATGCCTCTGTATGCATTTCATGGTTAATTGAATGAACTTGTAGTGTTATTTAAGTTTCAATTGTTTCTCTTTTGAAGCACTGTTGCAAGGAGTGCACAGTAGCCACGCAAGGAGTGCAAAGGTAGAGTCATTTTCAGACTCAAAATCTCAGAATAGATAACGTGAAGTTGTGCAGGGTGACTGCAAGGAGTGCACATATACTCATTTCAGTATAGGAGCTCAAGAAGACTCTTGCAAGGAACACATAGGGAAAATACTTAGTCAAGTGTTGAATATTCTCAAGTAAACGAACACAAGGAGTGTGTGGGAAGATTTTCCAGAAATAGTCAAGTTTCAAGTTTTTAGAGGAGCGCAAGGTGTGCGTAGAAGACCCAAATCATTTGAGTTTTAAATCTCACAAGAAAGGACGACTAGAATCTTTCAAAGGAATAATCCTTTCATTTTCAAGGTTGAGTGGATGAGATCTATCCAAGGAGGAGAAGATATTTCTTATCCATCAGATATGGGAAAGTAATGTGGGTGTTAACCCCTGAATTCCTTTGAACTTTACGTATTTGAAGTTTTATGTGTGGTGTGTGCAAAGGAGACTAGTTTCCCAAAGTCTTGTGAACCAGAGAAGATATGGACCATACGATCATGGGGACACATTCCCACATATCCAGAGTAGTTCATAAGTTTGACAATCTAGAAGAGTTGGAGTGTGATTGTGGAAGTGTGAAAGCTTCCCGAAGTTCTGAAGCCTAGAACGAATCATAACTGTCGATGTGAAGAGCCACATGTCATCATATCTAGGAGTTTGGATATTTGGTACCCCAGTGGAATTATTTTTGGGTCGAGAAATCCTAAGGACCTGAGGGTCATGATAGATCCCAACTATCCATTCATGGGAACAGGTGAACCGTTGATAACGCCCTTCATGAGCTCGGCAGTTCGACACTCCAAAGGATCTGATGTGCTGAGTTTTGGAAGGTTTTTAAGCCTAAATCATGGAGCACATATCCACCATTGATATAAGGTAAGCATTGGTCGTTCGATCTATGTATTCATAGTTTTCAAATTCAAGGTATTTGGATGTTGGAGCAGATAAATCTCCTGAAGTACGGAGGCCTGAAACATCTGTAAGTAGTAGATCTTGGCATACATTAAGGACCATCGATCCTTCCTTTTTGTTTGTTTTTTCTCTAGTTCGTTGTTCGAGAGGAACGTCATGTATGGTTGTTGGAACTCATGAACCCTGTAATCCCGAAGTGTCATAGTCCAGGCCATTCAATGGTTTTTATCCCATGGACTTGGCTGAAGGTCACGTGGATTTCTCCGTGTGGATAAATAGACCCTCACGAATTTGAAATTGCATGCAGGATAAGGGAAAAGGCATGTGGTATAATATTTTGAGGGCTCAGCAGGAACCTGAGAGTTGATTTGGATCCATACTATGTGTGATCCTATGTTGGGAGGTTATGCAAGCCCTAGGAGGTGGTGGGGGTTTGCGTAAAGTGGTATCAGAGAATAGATCTTGTATGTAGACAATAGGAAAATATATAAAAGGATAAGAATTGGAATCGTGTTGCCAAGGAGACATAGAGACATGCCAATGGTAAATGCAGCCATGGAAGAGAAGATGAGACAAATTTGTGCAAGGTTAGACGTCATGGAGACAATGCAGAGAAGAGCTCCTGATGTTGGTGACATCAGTGAATCTAAGAATGAAGACGTAGAAGCTGAAGAAAATGTAGGAGAAAAAGAAGTAGAGGAGAAACCGCTAAGAGTTGTTGTCGATATGGGAACCATAGCGAATATAGAGGTCCCAATGTATGAAGGTAATTTGGATGTGGAGGAATTTCTTGAGTAGATAAGTTCTTTAGACAAGTACCTCGATTATGAGGAGATTGACGATGAAATTAAAGTGAAGCATGTTGTGACTAGGTTGAAAGGACATGCAACATTATGGCGGGATGAATAGCAAGTTGATAGAAGATGCAAATGTAAGTACAAAATCCAGAGTTGGGATAGAAAGGTAGATAAATTAAAAGCTAAGTTCATACCCAATAATTATCAAGTGAATTTTTTCAGAAAGATACAAAACCTGAGATAGAAAGGTTTGTCAGTGAAGGAATACAATGAAGAGTTTTATAAGATAAACATTAGAGCAGGACATAGAGAGAATGATGAAGAAAAGGTTAACAAGTATATTAATGGCCTAAGATATGTGATTAAGGATTAAATCAACATGATGACTATGAGAACATTGGAGGATTCTTATCAGGTAGCCCTAAAAGCATAAGAGAAGTTGGAAAGAAAGAAGAGTCAAATAAATAGAGGAAAAAATACAAGCATAGGCAGAGGAATAGTCAGAGAAAAGTTCCAAAAGCCCAGACCAGAAGCTGGAATATATCGCAGTCACATAGAAAGGGGAGGTAGTTCGCAAGGAAGACACTATGGTGAAAGAACCTCTTTTTCGAAAGGAATAAGAAGAGGTAGAGGAGGAGAAGTGAAGTGTTACACCTATGGAAAGACAGGGCACATGTCTTGGGAATGTCCTGAGAGAAACAAATATGGGAGGTGGAGAAGCTCACATTTCTAAAGTGCAGAAGAGGAATGTAGAGGCAGAGATGAAAGCAGAAGTAGTGGAATGAGGGATATCACTCATGATGAGGAAATTTCTCATGAATCCAGAGAAATGGGTAAGAGAACCAGTCCACAAAAAAAAAATATTTAGAACTACTTGCAAGACTAGAGATAAGGTATGGAATGTGAACATAGACAATGGAAGCACTAATAATTTAGTATCCACGGAGATGGTGGAAAAACCGAAGTTGGAGACAACTGCACATCTGAATCTGAACAAGGTATCATGGTTGCATAAAGGACATCAAGTAATGGTAAGTCAAAAATCCAAGGTGGAATTTAAGATAGGTGGTTATAATGATGGAGTTCTATGTGATGTCATACCTATGGATGTTTGTCATTTTTTTTTGGGAAGACCGTGGCAATATGAAAGGAATGTCATACATGATGGGAGAAAGAGCGCTTATACCCTGAAGAAGAATTTTTGCAAACATATGTTGTTTCCAATAGAATATAAAGGAGTCAAAGAAGAAGAAAGTCCAAGTATACTTCTCATGAGTGGGAAGGAAATCTTGAAATAAGTCAAGAAAGAACATGAAATTAATTTTGTTGTTGTAGGTAGGCCGAGAGCAATTCTCACAAGTACATCTATATATGATTTTCCTATAGAAGTCCATGAATTATTGGATGAGTTCATTGATATTGTGGTGGATGAGTTACCTCACTCTTTACCTCCCATCAAGAGTTTTAGTCACCATATTGACCTTATTCCAGGAGCAAGTTTTCCAAATAAAGCAACGTGCATATTGACAGCTCGATAGAATGAAGAGTTAAAAAATCAAGTCCAAGAGTTATTGGATAAAGGTTTAGTCAGGGAAATTTTGAGCCTCTGTGTCGTACATTTTAGCACCATAATTTTCATAGCTAGAGTTAGAGGCTTGTCCAAAGTTTTCAAAGTCATGACATGATCTTGGGAAAATCAAGGCATTCCTAGATGAGTCATAGGTTAGGTTGAATATCATGGAAAAAGGTATTATGGTTCATCATCACCTTTCATGAGGTTAGAGAAGGAACAATCATGACACTCCATGTCATTGGTATCATTTCAAACTTAAAAAGCATACTCATTGTGCAAGTTTTTTGTGCAAAGGCATTTGCTTCTTTCATTTGTTGCGCATTGTGCAGAGGATTTCATCGCGCAGAGCATGTTTTCGCGTAGAGAATATTGTTGTGCATTGGATGTTGTCATGCAGAAGATGTTGTCGCATAGAGGATGTTTCCACGCAGAGGATGTTGTTGTAGAAATTTTAATACAAATTATGTATTGCCTGGATTCTCCCGATCTAACAATTATATGCCATTGTTAAATACATAATCGCTTCTACTAATATTCTTGTGGAATTTAAAACATGATTGCCAATTGAAATATCAATAAGAAAGATCAATCACACATAACACATATGTTTTACCAGGAAAGCATAAAGCTAAAAACCCCACTATCATATATTATGTATATCATGGATCATAAAACAATCTCATACAAAAATCTAATCCAAGAGCTCTCGGTACAATGCAATCATCTCACATTGTCATACAAAAATCAACAAATACATGTGCCAATTCTCTACCTCCAAACAACCTACCTCCTTTGCGCAATCCCTGCAATGGAAAAACCTGCAAATGATTCGAATTCCTCTTTCCTAGGCTACACATTTCTCATGGGCACATCCACTGTGTATGTTATTGCATCAGTGTACTTCACTCAAATCACAATTGATAGCCAAATTGTCCCTTTCACCTATCATCTCAACTGGGTCTCCACTGGATTTGACATGCATGTAGTTAACAATGGTAAATATTCAGTTTCATGTGAGATCACTGATTGTGAATTAATTAATAATTAGTTCACTGAACTCTCACTAGCGTAAGTTCAGTTACAACTAGTAAAACTAAGCTTAACTCACTTAACTGAGTTAAACTACTTCATAACTCACATAACTACACTTATAAATTTGTTACAACTTCAAGTCACTTAGTTAAAACTAATTCGACTTCCATGTCCCACCAGTAAAACTTTGAACTCGAATTTCCTATAGCTAACTGATTTTCCATTTCAGTTATTATTTCAAGTGATTATGAGATAATAGATTAATATTTATTGTCCAATTTAATTAAGGGAAAAATAAATTAGAAAGACATTTCTTGTTGACTTTTCAACACTCCCTCTCAACAAGAAAGGGATTATCCTTCACCCCAATCCTATCTCTATGGTATTTGAATTTGCTCCTGGTGAGCGCCTTCGTCAGAATGTCTGCATCCTGATCTTCCATAGGAATGTACTGAAGCAACATGATCTTTCATTGCACACAATCTACGAGATGATAATATCAGATATATATATTCTTAGATCTATCATGAAACACAAGATTAATAGAGAGTTTAATGAAAATCTGATTATCACAATGAATCATTGTCAGATCTAAATGAGAACCAAACAAACCAACTAAGATCTTTCTCATCTAGATAGCCTCACATGTAGCTTGACTCACTGCCATGTATTTCGCTTCCACTGAACTGAGTTCCATGAATATTTGCTTCCTTCTGTATCAAGAACCATCTATAGATATGATACTAAATATCCCCCCTACTGTACTCTTTCTATATGTTGGGCTGCCCTCCCAATCTGCATCCGTGAAACCATGCAACTTCACCTCATCCATTTGTTTGTACCATAAGACATACTCAGATGTTCCCCTCAGGTATCTTATGACATGATTACTCGCCTTCCAAAAGAGATTGGTAGGATTAACCATCGCTTGACTTAGTTGGTTAATCACATAGAAAATGTTCAGTCTCGTTTTCACTAGATAGATTAGCGAACCCACTAACTCTCGATAGAAAGTAGCATCCACTACCTCTCCAGAAGTAGAATCTTCTTTCCTCCAATTTCCTGGAAGAGGATTATCCATGAGTTTGCAGCCCTCCATGTGAAACTTACCCAGTATCTCCCTTTCATACTTTCCTTGAGACACAAAAATTTCACCATCTCACTGCCATATTTCCAATACAAGGAAATAATGAAGAAGGCCTAAATCCTTCATCTCGAACTCCTTTGCAAGGTCCTCCTTGCATGAGTGTATCAGTTGCTCATCACCAGTCAGTATTAAATCATCAACATAAAGAACAATGATTAAAATCTTACCCTCCACCACAATTTGGTATAGGTTTTCATCCGCTTCACTTTTGGTGAAGCCTAGTCCAGTGAAATAGTTGTCTATCTGAGTGTACCAAGCACGAGGTGCTTGCTTCAGCCCATACAATGCTCTCTTGAGTCTGTACACATGTGACTCCCTGTCAAAGGTATAAAAACCTTCTAGTTGCTCAATGTACACTTCTTCCTCAATGATCCCATTGATAAAGACATTTTTTACATCCATCTGATGAATGTGCTAGCCCATCTGTGCTAAGAGTGAAAAGATGGATCTTATGGAAGAGTACCTTGCGATAGGTGCAAAGGTCTCATCATAATATATCCCCTCGATCTGTGAGAATCCCTGAGCCACAAACCTGGTCTTTTATTTCTCCGCACTCCCATCAACAACTTTCTTTACCTTGTAGATCCATCTCGAACCTACCACTGATTTGTCGATCGGCCTTGGAACAATTTCCCTTGCACTTTTTTTGACAATGGAGTCATATTCCTCCACCATAGCTTCAACCCAAGTGGGATCCTGCACTACTTCCTGAAAGGAATATGGTTTAGTCACAATACATTTGCTCATGAGATCCATGTATCCAGTAAATCACCTAGGAGATTGTCTCTGTCTGCACTGTGAAGTAGGGGCTCCTACATTATGTGCAACATATAATCTTAATCTATCAGCTTATGTGGTGCGCTTTCTGCCATTTTTGATGGATGGATCTACTGGAGTGGATTCCTCCGCTCCATGAACCTACTCATGTGGTTGATCCACATATTGAGACTCATCTTTGGGAACCAACAGTTCTTCCTCTACATGCAAGTCTAGCTCCCTCTAAAGCGACAACCGCATGGATTTCCCCTCATCAAATTCTATATCCCGTCGCATAACAGTCATATTATTGTTAGGACAATACACACGATAATTATGGGGTGCTTCTGTGTACCCCAAAAATATCCCAAATTCAGCAGTCGATTCTAGCTTCTTCCTGGCATCCTTTGTTACATGCACATAAATAGATGAGCCAAAAATTTTAAAATGTGAAACATTAGATTTCTTACCAGTGAAATCTTCTTCAGGTGTACCCATGCCAAGTACTCTATGAGGAAAAAGGTTTTTCACATAAACCATAGTATTTCATGCTTCCACCCACAAATGCATTGGTAGGCCCTGATCATGTAGCATCACTTGTGTTGCACCCACGATCGTTCCGTTCTTCCTCTCCACAACCCCATTTTTTTGTGGGTTATGAGGTGCTATGATTTCTCTTTGAATTCTGTCTTTTCTACAAAAGTCTTTGAAATAGTTAGATATTTATCTTCCACCATTATCGCTCCTCAGAGACTTCACTTGCTACCCTGACTCTTTCTCCACCAATTCTTTAAACTCACAGAACTTTGAGAATGTTTGATCCTTCTTCTGCATGAATAAGATCCAACACTTACAAGAAAAGTCATCAACAAAAATAACATAATACTTATGTTTTGTTGTTGAAGCAATCGAGAATTTTCCACACATGTCTGTGTGAACTCTCTTCAGGATCATCGAACCACGGTTCTCCTTTTCATGAAATGTGGACTTTACATACTTTCCCATGGTGACACCCTTGCACTGATCTAACTGAGAAAGTGTTCCCATTGGAAGTCCAGTAGATATTTGTTGCATGATCTTCAACACTCCATGATGAAGATGGCCCAATTTCATATGCCATAATTCGCCCTCATCCTGGCTCACCACTTTTCCTACCTTGCCCATCATGGAAGCGCGGCCATCTACCTCCATCTTGTAGATATTCTTAACTTTAATCCCTATCTTCTTGACTTGACCCATTGTTTTATGTCGCAGGAAAGATTTTCCATCGCTAAAAACAACGTCATAGCCTTTGTCCTCCAACATTGCGAATGAGACCAGGTTTTTCTTTAGAACTGGAACATGCATAACATTTTTCAATTGAAATGGTTTACCTGAATCCCTCTGAAAGGTAATGGTACCAACTCTAGTCACATTGTATTGTCCATCATCGCCCATATCAATATGTATTTTGATATCTTTCTCCTCCAAGTCATGGAAAAGCTCCTTATCTCCCGTCATGTGGAAGGAAGTGCCACTATCCAAACACCACACCAATCCCAATGAACTTGAAGCCATGCATGCGATCAAAGAGAAGTCAAGTTAAAATTTTGAGGCAAGGGCCTCACCATCTGCAGCTCCAGAAACCTTCTTGTTATTCTTCTTCTGTAGACAGTTAATAGCAATATGCCCATGTTTGTGACAGTGAAAACACTTCACTTTGGACAAATCCATATTCTTGCCTTTAGACTCAGATTTTTAATGGAATTTATTCCCCTTCCCTTTCCTTTCCTTGGAAGCCAAGGCACAATACTCTTCATCATAATTCTTTTATGAAGAGCCATCTCTGGTGTTCTGCCTTAACTCCTCTTGCACTAGATCTGACCATAGTTGTTCCCAAACTAGCATTTTTTCCCTTCCATTGATAGAGTTTTGATAACTATTCCAACTCTTGGGAAGTCCTAGGAGCACCAAGCTCACCAAATAATCATCAGCGACTATTATTTCCACACTCCCCAACTCATCCCGACATTCAAAAAAAATTGTGAGATATTTTGGAATGGAGTCTCCCTTCTCCATATTGATCTTCTTGAGTTTATCTTTGAGCACCAATTTCCTATGGTCGTTGTTATTTTGCAATATATCTGTCAAAGCATTCCACATTGCATATGGTGTGTCTTTCCCATGGAGGTTTGAGACAATGTGGTCTCGTACTCCATCCAACAAGATCCTCTTGCCTTTGCCACTTTCTTTTTCCATGCATCAAGATTTGCAGCGTTTGTAGCATCTGGCTTAGGAACATCTTTGTCAATGAATTCCTTCAAGCCATTGTCTTCGAGTACTGCCTCCATCTCGTCCTTCCAATAAATATAGTTTGAGCTTCCCTCGAGTGCATACTCTAAAATCAATCCATTGAAATCCATTTCGATCTTGAATCAGCTATAGCACCAAGAAGGTCTTTCTGCAAATTCAAATTCTATCCAATCACAAACTCAGCTTCTGCAATTTCCTATGATCTGATACCATGTAGAAATTTTAATACAAATTATGTATTGCCTGGATTCTCCTGATCTAACAATTATATTCCATTTTTAAATACATAATCTCTTTAACTAATATTCTTGCGGAATTTAAAACGTGATCGCCAATTGAAATATCAAGAAGAAAGATCAATTGCACATAACACAGATGTTTTATTGGGAAAGCATACTGCTAAAAAACCCACTACCATATATTATGTCTATTATGGATCATGAAACAATATCATACAAAACTCTAATCCAAGAGATCTCAGTAAAATACAATCATCTCACACTGTCATACAAAAATCAGCAAATACATGTGCCAATTCTCTGCCTCTAGACAACCTGCCTCCTCTATGCAATCCTTGCAATGGAAAAACCTCCAAATGATTCAAATTCCTCTTGCCTAGGATGCGCAGTTCTCATGGGCACATCCACTGTGTGGGTGATTGCATGAGTGCACTTCACTCAAATCACAATTGATAGCCAAACTATCCCTTTCACCTGTTATCTCAACTGGGTCTCCACTGGATCTGACATGCATGTAGTTAACAATCGTAAATCTTCAGTTGCATGTGAGATCACTGATTGTGAATTAATTAATAATTAATTCACTGAACTCTCACTAGTGTAAGTTTAGTGAAAAATAGTACAATTGAGCTTAACTCACTTAACTGAGTTAAACTACTTCACAACTCACATAACTACACTTATAACTCTGTTACAACTTCAAGTCACTTAGTTACAACTAATTCAACTTCCATGTCCCACCAGTCAACCTTTGAAATCGAATTTCATATAGCTAAATGATTTTCCATTTCAGTTAATTATTTCAAGTGATTATGAGATAATAGATTAATATGTATTGTCCAATTTATTTAAGGGAAAAATAAATTAGACACACATTTCTTGTTGACTTTTCAACAACTATCGTGTAGAGGATGTTGTCACGCAGAGGATGTTTTCGCGTAGAGGATGTTTTCATGCATAGGATGTTGTCACGTAGAGGATGTTGTCATGTAGAGGATGTTGTTGCGCAGAGGATTTTTTCGCACAGGGGATGATGCCACGCAAAGGATGTTGTTGCGTAGAGGATGCTATCGCACAGAGGATGTTGTCACGCAGAGGATGTTGTTGCACAGAGGATTTTGTCATGCAGAGGATGATTTCGTGCATAGGATGTTGTCACATAGAGGATGTTTTCACACAGAGGATGTTGTCGCGTAGAGGATGTTGTTTCACAGAGGATGTTGTCGTGCAGAGGATTTTTTCATGCATAGGATGTTTTCACGCATAGGATGTTGTCGTGCAGAGGATGTTGTCGCATAGAGGATGTTGTTGCGTAGAGGATGTTGTCGTGCAGAGGATGTTGTCATGTAGAGGATGTTGTTTTTAAGAGGATTTTTTCATGCAGATTATGTTTTCATGTATAGAATGTTGTTGCATAGAGGATGTTGTCATGCAGAGGATGTTGTCACGCTACGTAAATGACTAGTTTAGTGGTCAACTTCAAGATCACTTTTTGACAAACTAGAGAGGAATTTTGAAAATCCCTGAGATGTGTTTGTCGAGGAAAAACAAAGTAATAAAAACCTTTCTCATATTTGCAAAAGGTGTCATGGATTTGGATAATCGAAGGAATCTTTGAGCCCTATTTTCCAGTGTTCATGATTTCTTGTTTGAGACATGTTTTTTGGACATGTATTCCGGCCAACTGGAGATGAATTTTAAGAAACCGAGAGAGGTTTTTATTTATAACGAGATTAAATACAAAAAAAATTCTCATGTTATACACAAATGTTACATTTTGATAATTACAAGTGGTGTTGTGAAGCCTATTTTTCAGAATTTCGCCTCCTGAAAAGTAGGAAATCAATTAAAATGTGTCTTTTTTTTTGTAATTGTTTCTATTTTGGGAAAGGGGTTGGAGTTCGAAATGGTGAGCTGGAAAGGACCTATAGTGCTATATTTTTCATGTTACAATATTAGAGAAGGGTTGGACCTGTTATCACCCCATAATTTATGGGAATCATCTTATGACTTGGATATTATCTGCATCTGGTGATTTGGTTCACAAATGATATGGCATTCTTCAAATAATTTGTGAAAAAGAGAATAAAAAGAAAAAGAGAAAGGAGGGCAGAAAAGAATTGAAGCAAAGGCCCCATGCCATAATGACAACTTGGTCATACCTCCTAAGCATGACCAAGTTCTTTTAAATTTTCAAGGTTGAAAGGGTAGTGAATACATCTGATCATACTGTCTAATCTTGATCAGATAGCCCCTAGGTTAGAACTAGTGAATGCATCTGATCAGACCATCTAATCCTGACCAGATAGCCCCTAGGTTAGAACTAGTGAATGCATCTAATCAGACCATCTAATCCTGATCAGGTAGCCCTTAGAAAGATAAAACCTTAACCCAACTGTTTAATCTGGGTTAACTACCCCCTGACCATAGGATAGGACATAGGTAATTACCCTTGCACCTTCGCCTAAGAGAAGCCAGATTGGTAAAGACATGACCCTCTCGACTCCAATGCCTAAATACAATTGAATGGATGCCCCCTTAGTGGTGTGGGTGA
>ML780647.1:692175-710064 GCA_009831015.1 Picea engelmannii | reverse complement strand
TTCATGGAGGCACTGCACTGGGATTTTGAAATCCAGCATGAAATCAAGCACGTCTTCGTCGTTAAGCCTACTTTCGCCAAATACACAGACATGGACGAAGTGTACAGAAGGTTGCTCAAAGTGACAGTGCCAACTCCTATCCGATGGGAAGAGCTGTGCGATCTACTGGATTAGTAGACGAGCTGTCATTTCCAGTCAGCTGTCCTGTCAGCAAAGGGTTGTGGAAGCCCCGCACCAACGGCCTACCCAGAATTTCAGCATACAGTTGTGATGAATCACCAAACGGTTTTTGATTAGTTGAGTTAGTTAGGCTAATAATAGTATGGACACGTCCTCGTCAGTTATGACAGGACCCTTTGTATTTTGACTTATAAATACTTCTCTTTTCAATGTATTAGGGGTTGTTGATTCACACACCCGATTGATATCGAGCTGTAACATTTTTGATGTGATCTACCATTAATAAAGAAGAAAGCTTTTCACAGGATTCCTGTGCATGTTTCACTGGTGATGTTATGTTCTCAGTTATTTGTTTTCCTTACTTCGTGATCATATCGTCTTTCTATAACTAATCTATGAGAATAGCGTTAAGTTGCAGGATTTATCACTGATACCCTGCCTTTGATTCTGTAGATTTTTCTGTTCATCTTCTAAATAGATTTCAGTCAAGAGATTCTTAAGTGCTTGTTGATTGTAGTTGTTTTCCTAATCTGTCTTCCATCCATCATTTAAATTATAAAAGATCCAGTAAGCTTGTTATCTCGCCTTGTGAAAGAATTCTTCGGTGTTTATGGTTGTATCTCAGATTTTATTAAGTACAGACCCCATAGCCCAATGGATGTGTAATTTGTCTCAACCAACTTTTAAAAAATCCTTTACAACAAAACAAACTTGTGCCTCTAACTAGCCTAATATCTTAATACAAACAAAGCTAAACTAAATAGAGAGATCCCTCTCTGAAGCTGGAAGGGCTAGATCCCAGCTTTAAAAGTGGTTGGTTAAGGTTACCTTTGTGTATTTCCTCTTTTTCAACCTCTAGGAAATTACAGAGTGATAACAGGACCCTTGGGGGATTGGACTGTGTATATTTTTCCTGAATATCTTTATGAGATAAATGTAGAAGTATTGTGCTTTCATGAAGCAGAGATTCATTACGGTGTTGTTTTAAGTATGTCTTTTCTTTGTAATTATCATATCCATAATTTTCTGTTCTTTCCAGTATTTAGCTGAGAGTAAATTTTTGGAATTCATACATCTTCGATGCTCCATTCATATGGTAAATACTTGTTATGTGTTTAAATATTGTGGGTTCAGAATTCATCCATGCTTTATGCTCTTCTCATAGTAATATATATTTTTGTATTCCATCTAAAGTTACATTGAGAACTCATCCTTTTCTATATGCTCTTAGTGTGATGGGTCGCCCCTTTCTCTTTTTTGCTTCCATCCAATTGCATGTTGATGAATAATAACACTTACTTTTCCTTTGCTCTTTGTGAGTACACCACCATTCATTAGCTCAATATTTTAATTTCAGAACTTGACTCCATTTCCCAATGGTGCCTTTTCCTTGTTTTTCCTACCAACCCTTTCAAAAAAAAAAAAAACACGTCCTATCGCAGAATTTGGCCTCTGGGCCTTTATTGATGAAACCCTTAAGTTATTACCAATCATTAGACATATAAGAGAGCCCTCTCTAGTTGTATAGGTCATGATACAATCTAAATTTGGTTGAAACGGTTACCTTGATGTTTTCTTTGATACATCCCAAATAAAATTTTGAGTGTTAACAATACCAACTGTGTTGAGTCCAAAGAAAAATGGAGGTTGGAGAATGTGCACAGATTCTAGAGCCATCAACAAGATAACCATCGGGTATAGATTTCCTTTACCCAGAATGGATGATTTGATGGATTGTTTAAGTGGAGCTAGTTATTTTTCCAAGATATACTTGAAGAGTGGTTACCATCAAATAAGGATGAGAGAAGGAGATGAATGGAAGACAACATTCAAAATGAATGAAGGATTGTATGAGTGGTTGGTTATGTCGTTTGGTTTAAAGAATGCATCGAGTACATTTATGAGGTTGATGAATGAAGTGCTCAAATATTTTATTGGTAAGTTTGTAATTGTCTATTTGGATGATATATTAATCTTCAGTAATACTGAAGGAGAGCACTTGAGGCATTTAAAGATCATGTTGAGAAGACTGCAACAAGAGAAGTTGTTAGTAAATTTGGGGAAATGCTCTTTCATTAAAATAGAACTTATATATTTGGGATTCGTAATCTCCTGAAATGATTTGAAGATGGACTGAGAGAAGGTGAGGGAAATAAGAGATTGGCCTTCTCCAAGAAGTGTGTTTGAGGTAAGAAGTTTTCATGGAATGGTGAGTTTTTATAGGAAATTCATCAGGAATTTCAGTAGTATTTGCGCACCTATACTGGACACCATAAAGAAAGATAATAAGTATTTTAATTGGACAAAGGAAGCTGAGAAAGGATTTAGGGTGTTGAAAGAAAAGATAACAAAACAACCTATTCTAGTTCTACCAGATTTTAAGAAGACATTTCAAGTTAAATGTGATGTTAGTCGAGTAGCCATTGGCGTAGTTTTAAGTCAAGACAATAAGTCAGTTTCTTATTTTAGTGAGAAGATGAATGATGTTAAGAGAAAGTATTCCACATACGATAAATAATTGTATGTTGTGATTCAAGATTAGAAAAAATGGATGCATTATCTTATTTCAAAAGAGTTTGTTTTATATTCTAATAATCAGGAATTGAAACTTATAACCAGACAAGATAAATTGAATCAAAGACATGCCAAATGGGTAGAATTCATGTAGAATTGTAATTTTTTTTTATTAAGCATATTAGTGGGAATGTTAACAAAGTTGCAGATGATTTGAGCAAGAGATTTTTTATCTTGAAGGAATTTTGAGTGGAGACCCTAGGATTTGAACACCTCACGGAGATGTATCAAGAATATTCATATTTCAAAGAAACTTATGAAGCATGTGAGAACCCTTTTCTAAGGGATAGAAGTCGGTGGATGGAATATCTAATCCGTGGAGGACTGTTATTCAAAGGAAACCAATTTTGTATCATGAAATGTTCAATGACGGATAACTTGTTGAAGGAAAAGCATAGTGAAGGTTTGGTTGGACATTTTGGTCACGATAAGACATATGCGTAGTTTAGTTCTTCATAGTTTTTGTCGAGTATGAGGTTTGATGTAAATAAATTTGTGGGCAGATGTAGAATATACCAATATGCAAAAGGAAAGCTACAGAACATTGGATTGTATCAACCATTTCCTATTCCAGACATGCCATGGGATGTTATAAGTATGAATTTTGTTCTGGGATTGCCTAGAACCTAGAGATGAAGTGATTCAATATTCATAGTGGTTGACATATTTTCTAAGATGGTACATTTCATACCATGTCATAATACCAATGATGCTACTCACATATAAAAATTGTTTTTCAAGGAGATTGTGAGATTACATGGATTTCTAAGGAGCATAGTTTCAGACAAACACACTAAGTTTGTGGGACACTTCTGGAGAACATTGTGGAAGAATATGGGGACAAATTTGTCTTTTAGTTCAACATATCATCCTTAAATGGATAGATAGCATAAAGTAGTAAATCGAAGCTTAGGTAACCTTTTGAGGATTTTGGTCACTGATCATAACATCCAGTGGGATCAAATTCTTCCCCAAGCAGAGTTTGCATATAATGACTCACCAAATAGGAGCACTGGAAAAATCCCATTCCAAATAATGTATGGAATGCATCCAAGAGGAATTTCATAGTTAAGATATTTGGGACGAGATGAGTTTTGAAGCATAGGAGCAGAAGATTTTGTCGTAGAGATGCATGAATTACATGATCATATTAAGGGACAACTACAAAATAGAAACCAAAATTAAATAACTAGAGTAGACTAGAGAAGAAAATAGGTTCATTTCAAAGTATAAAATTTAAAATATTTACAAAGGAGATACCAAAGTCAAGGGATATAAGCTTCAAACCCTTAGAGCTAAGTTTGAGAAATTGAAGATTAAAGAATATGAAGACACTAAAACCTCCTTTCTACGAGTTGAAGAAATAGTGAACATTGTTAGAGGATCAGGAGAATAATTTTATGAATCAATGGCCATTCAAAAGGTTCTAAGATATATACCTATGAGATTTGATCCTAAGATATCAGGCTTGGAAGAAAGAACATATATTGATAGTTTGAGCATGGACAAGCAACATGGAATATTCACAACTTGTGAAACGAGGATAGAAAAAGAGAACCCAGTCATGAAGGAAGCAAAGTTCAAAGCATCAAATAAGACAAAGAAGAAAAACAATCAAAATTCAAAACCAAATTTTAGTTGCAGCGATGATTGAGAGGGAGATGAAGAAGTGGAAAACTTCATAAGTTAAAAAGAGGAACCAACAAGTACAAATGTATGCTTCCATTTGAATGTTTTAATTGTGATGGTATTGGTAATTTTTCTTCTAAATTTCCTTATGCTAAGAATAAAGGTAGCAATGAAGAAGAAGATCATAAGAAGAAAAATAAAAATAAAAAAGGAGACAAGAGAAGAAACAAAAATAAATTCTTCAAGAAAAGTTTCTACTCAAAGGAAGATAGCCCCTCATCAGAAGAGGATGATGATAGTGACAATGATTCATAAAGAGTACTCTTCATGGAAGTAGAAGATGATTATGAAGATTTTAAAGAAGAAATAAAAGCAGATCTTAGAGAATAATTAATCAATGCCTTAGAAGAACTAGGGAAATAAAGAAAGAAAAACAAGCCACTCAAGGCAGAGTTAAATAAGAAAGAATGATCTCAAAATTACAACTCAGAAGAAATCGAGCAGATAATCACGAAGTTAAAATTCCAGGGAGAAGAAGATAGAAGGATTGAATAAACACTCAGAAATCAATTAAAATATAAGGAGAAGATTATTGAAATCTTGGAAGCAGAAATAGTCACCTTAAGAAAAGATATTTATAATAAATATATGCAACAGAATAACACCAAAATATTGGATGATATCATCAACAGTCAAAGGCCATACTATGATAGGTGTGGGAAAGGATAAAACCAAATCCATATTGATAAAGGTTCAATCTCCAATATGACATAACAGGAAGAAGAACATAGAAGTTATGCAAAAATTGTCAAAGGAACTATAAAAAAAGAGGAATATAGCAAGACTCAAGAAGAAAATCATAGAGAAACTGGACCATGTAGAAGATTCAGAATATAGAGTCAGCAATCAAAAACATCTCAAGAAGAAGAAGGCTTCATAAGAGAAACACCATTTAGAATATCCCCTACATCTAGGTATCAAACTATTTTTCTTGGTTTATGTTACTCTTTTAACAATTTTGGACACAAAGTTGCAAATTATAGAGTTTATTCCAAGAATAGAAGCAACTATGAAGGCTATTCGAACAAAATTTATCCTATAAAGTCACATGAATCATAGAACAAAAATCACAACAATTTTGGTTCACTAAGTAATGAAGTAGAATGTTGCAAGTGCAAAAATTTTGAACACATGGAAAAATATTATAGATTGATTATTCCTCCAAGGGAACCAAAGATGAATATCAAATAGGAACCACAAATGATATGGAGAAGGAAGCAATATCAATTCAACATGGAATAATTATCACTTGTTCTACAAGAGCAACACAAGAAAAGTGAGTGGTATGTTGATAACAGTTGTTCGAAGCATATGACATGTGACAAAAATAGGTTTCTGACACTAAAGAAGGAACGAGATGGATCCATTTCATTTGGAAATGATAACTCATCTAGAATCATAGGTAGAGGCATAGTCAAGCTCGGAATAAAAGGTGCCAAGGAAGAAAATGTTCTATTGGTCGAAGATATGAAGAACAATCTTCTAAGTGTAAGTCAAATGTGTGATCAAGAACACAAAATTTTGTTTGACTTAGAAAAATGTGAGATAAGGAAAGAAGGATTAGGAAAATTGGTGTCTAAAACTAGAAGAACTCCAAACAACATATATGACCTTAATGAAATTGGAAGGGAAATATGTTTCTTAGGAAAAGAAAATGAATTTTTTTTTTGGCATAGAAGAATGGGTCACATGAACTTTGATTACCTTGTCAAAGTCAGCAAAAAGGAAGCAGTGAAAGAAATTCTCAGGATCTCAAATCCATCAAATAATCTAGGCGAGCATTCTCTATAAGGAAAACAAAACAGGACCAAGTTCAAATCTAAAGAGTATTCCACAACCAAACCATTGGATATTATACACATTGGCCTATGTGGACCTACAAGAACGAAGGGTTTAAATGGTGAACAATATTTTATGATACTATTTTATGACTGCACAAGTATGACTACAGTTTTCTTTCTCAAGAAGAAGTTAGAGGCATTAAAACACTTCAAGATATACAAAGAGATGGTTTAAACTGAGATGGACATGAAAAATCAAGTTCTTAATATCAGACAATGGAGGAGAGTTTGCATCAAAGGAATTCATGTATTTTTGTGGAATACATGGAATAAAGAGACAGGTCTTAGCATCCAAGAAACCTTAGCAAAATGGAGATGTCGAAAGGAAGAACACAACAATATAGGAAATGGCTAGAACCATGTTGAAATATTCCAAGTTGAGTGACATCTTTTGGGCACAAGAAATACATACAATAGTTCATATCCTGAATAGAGGAATGCTCAAAATTAACAATGATAAGACTCCCTACGATTTATGGAAAGTAAGACTGGAAAATGTGAAGCATGTTAGAGTGTTTGGAAGAAAATGCTATATCAAAAGAGATGATGGCAGAATTGGAAAATTTGAATCATGAATTGATAAGGGAATACTAGTTGGGTATTCAGGAAAAACAAAATCATATAAATGCTTCAATCCAAGACTCGGAAGAATAGTGGAAAGCATCAATGTAATGATTGACAAGACAGATGTATGGAAGGGAAAAAAAGGAAGAAAAGACTCAAAAGAGTAGGATGAAAAATAATATATAATAGAAGAAGAAGAAGAGAAACCAGAAGCAAAGAAAGAGGAAGATGAGCAACAAATACTTCCCAAGACACCCAGCTGACGAGTACAAAAAAATCATCCACCGTAATAGATTATTGGGTTTTTATGGACAAATTAGTCAATGTGAACATAGACCAATCTCCCTATATTGGGAACCCAAAGATAGAACAAAATAGCATAGAACATATTACTTTCCTTAGGTTCATACAATCGAAATATTGAAAAGTAAGGACTCATACCTATCTACCGATGTTTTTTCTCGCTAATTTTAGCTCCTATCCTGTTTCAAAGTATTTTGAATAGAAACCTGCATAATAAAACAAGATAATTGGTGAAAGCAACGATAGTACTTTGAAAACTGTATACAAATGACCAAGGAGAAATGTAATAAAGACAATTTACAATGAACAATATTTATAGGAAAGAAAAAATGGTGTTGTATTATTAATAATGGAAGAGTTACAATCAGTTCCTTGGTGTTGTGAGTCTCTTTCCAACCATTCATTACTCCAATACCCACATTTTTTCCATGAGTTCCATCACCTCAACTGAATAATTTGACACAATAATCTCTCAAGGTCAAAGAACAATATTCTAACCTAAAAACAGAAGCTAAAGCTATCAACCATTACTCACTACTAGTTATTCTCCCTTATTTATTAACCTTTTCTCATGAGAGAAGTATCCTTTTATATATTGAAGAGGAGGTTAGGATGAGAAGTTAGGATCTCCCCAAATCAAGAGTACGGATGAGATCCAAACCAACCGGAGGACACCTCATATCTGAAGCTTCTCTCTAGAAAATTCACAAATTTATTCCTTTTTCCTCCCTTTCAAACAATGTTGCACCCTATGAAATAGCAACATGAGACACTATCAAATTTTGCATTGGTGCCACATGCGAAACTTAAGAGTGTCACATGATGCAATGGTGCAACATGCGACACTTTCAAAAAACAATGTTTTTAAATACATCATGAATTCTTTCAAGGAAAGTTCTTTCTTCAGTGATCATGGATTTTAAGCTTTGGATGATGGAAAGTAGGTGAACACTATTAGTTGTGACAAAATAATGTGTAACATAATTCCCCCCAAATTATGAAGCTAGAAAGGGGTGATAGCTGAAATATTTTTCCATGTGGGTATTGAAACGAATATCACATCGGTTGGAGACCTATCAACAACAAACAAGGAATTACAATATCATTAATGAGGTAGGCATTCCCATACTAATAATATAAATGACTCAAAGCATAAGTGATTACATACAAAGATCCATTTCAAGTATGATAGGTTATGGCCACCAAAGATACATTGTGGATCCATGCCAATATGTCTCAAATATATACATAGCCACCAAACATACATTGTGGATCTATGTCATAAATACTCAAATTTGAACATAGACACGAGACATAAACTGTGGATATATGTAACAATACATACTAAAAACACTCCATCGCAACCTAGATCTATCATATATAATACAAGTTCTTTATCTCCATCGTACAAATCTAACCATGTGAATAAAGGTGTAGAAGTTGAACATGTTAGAAATCATATGATTATCGGTTAATGCTGAAAATTGTTAATAGATGTGAAAGAAACCATCAATGATGAAGATATCCCTTAAGTTACACAATTACATTCTATTGAGTGAAAATATATGAGTTTAATTCGAGCACTCATAAAATCATTTGATCGAAGGTCAATGATAAAAACTTGTCGTCGAAGGCGAGGAAACTTGTCATTGAGGCATGCAAGTCCCAAGGTATTGAAATGTTTCTAAACCATCTTCCTATATAATGTGTTGAAGTCGATAGGAAGTGACCCATCACAGGAGGGCCTTGATGTATCCCCCATCAACGATGTGAAACATGTACAAATATTTGAAGTAGATCAAAGTATAGAGTGATTTAGGACTGACTCAGGGATGGATGATACTGTAAAAAAGGTTGAAGCAATCGAAGGATTTTTGGTTGGACTTCTCTTGAACATATTGATGAAACGACAAATGTCTTGGAAACAATGACTCAAAAGGAGGATCGTAGAACAAAATATAAAGTTAGAGAAAAGTATTATCAACAAGAGATAAGTGGATTTCCAAATCTGACATGAGGAGTGAAAGAGTGTCATGTTCAAGAGTGACTTACTACCAAAAATTAATACAGTTTTATACAAGTTCCCTTTCCAATTTTCCCCCACCATTTCAGGCGAGTACCTATTTATTTTTACACAAGATTGAGGAGGATAATATATTCTTGTAATATAAGCTCATCTTTCAGATGAGTCCTTCAGAGTATTTTTAATGAACCCTAGAAAGGAGTGGTTCAGTCCCATATGGGTCTTTCAATGTAAGTTTTACAAGTCCAGAGAAAGTAAACTTGGTGATTTTTCATGTTTAGAGAGTTTGAAAAACACTTAAAGGAAACTCCAAGATTAACTTTTTCTTAAATTTAGTCACCCAAGTCCAAAAAAGTATAAAATAATACCTAGGAGAACTCTTCTAGCCATTATTAACTAGAGTATTCATTTTTCACAATTAATCATACTCAACATGATAAAGGGTTAAACTAATACTAAATATATTCTCTTTCAAATTATTTAACAAGTGTGAAAGGAATCAAGTTCACTCGACAATATTTTCATATTTATAGGGTTTTGAAAAGAGCTTAAAGAAAATCCCTTATATATATATATATATATATATATATATATATATATATATATATATATATATATATATATATTCGAAAAACTATAAAAAATATTCTTGACCATAACTTTATGCATCAAAATTTGACCTGTAATTTGCAAAAAAATAATTTTTGCTCAAACATTATGTCAACCAAATGAGATACTATATAAAAGTGGAAAAAATGATATTACATTGTAGGTTAAAAAGAAGAAAAGAGTAATTTGTTTTTACCATTTGTGTTTTTACCTCTCAATAGTAAAAAAAAAGCATCAATTAGGTTAGTTCTTCAAGAAGTGATTGCGAATAGATCCATGGACAATTCCAAATTCCATTTCCACCAAGTAATAGATCCTTCCCTATCCTTCATCTTGATGTCCATTTTTTTCATTCCAAGCTAGTTTTTAAGTATTTTTGGGCTTTTCCCAAGCCCTAAAATGCACCACACAGGTGTCGTAGGGCCCCTATATTGAGAACTATGACACTTAAGAGTGTCACGATATCACATTATCAGGAAGTGCAACAATGTTTCTCTATGTGCAAAAAACAAGGTGCAACACCCGTAAAACTAAAAAAAAATTGCATTTTACATTATGGGGTTTTAAAATCTTGGATGTCAGTTGATAGATAAGTTCTCTACTTCTTATTTGCAGGATTTTCATTTGACAAAATGTTATAATGGAGGGAGAGAGAGCATGAAATGGAAGATCAAATTGTGGCCAATGATCCAAATACCATGTTGGCACTCCAAAGGTGTGAATTAAAAAATTCTTCGAGGTCCATGGCATGAAGGTCTAGGTTCATTTATTGTGATTCCTAGTAAAGATGTATGAACCAAATGAACAAGTTTTTAAGTTTGGAGTTCATAATATAGCCTTGGAAATTGAAGATATTTACTTCTTTATTGGGCTCTCAAGATGAGGAGAGAAATTTTGTTTATCTATATTCAGAGGAGGTGGTGAGAAGACCGAAAGGTAAATCTCACAACATTGTGTTGTAGGTACCAGAAAAGAAACAGGAAGATTTCAATAAAAAATGTTGGATATATTTTCTTAAGAAATGTTCTTTTCACTATTACTCAGGTTGTTGGAAGTGCAGATCCTCACTTGGATACCAATGATGAAATGAAGTATGTTGTTGATTGTATGGAACCCACAGTATTTAACTAGTGTGAAGAAATTTTGGAGAGCATGAAATACCAATTGACCCACTAGCAAATTTGGGTCATTTTGCGACGGCTATTTCGACACTATGTCATGGATATTGTGATGAATATTGAGTCTCTCAAATGTAATTTCGTGTGACGTGGAAATTTTGATGAACTTGAATAACGTCGCAAGAGCTTAGACCTTAGGGAACTACTCACAACTGCGACAAAAAAAAAATATCGTCACCAATATGATAATATAGACAAACGAAGTAAAACCAATTGTTTGTCACTATTGTGACGATCGCATGGTATATTGCAACAGACAAATTTAGTATTTTATATAGAATACTTGTCGCAATATTTCTATTGTGCATCACAATTGCGACGAAAAATTTTCATTGTTTATGTAGCAATCTTGAGCAATTGCGATGACAACTTTTCATTATTTATATAGCAAATTCATCGCATGGTTTTTATTGGCATTGCAATTGCGATGACCCAAGGTATATAGCGACGAACAAATTTCATGGTTTATATAGAAAATCCATCGCAAAATTCATATAGTGTGTTGCAATTCGACGACAACTTTCCGTGGTTTATATAGCAAAATCGTCGCAACAATTCTAGAGTATGTCGCAAGTGAAGCGACAACTTTTTCATGGTTGATATAGCAAATTCCTCGCATGATTTTTATTGTCATCATAATTACGACAACCACATGGTATATAGCGACGGAAAACTTTCTTGGTTTATATATCAATTTCATCGCAGAAATTTTGTTGTCGTCGCAATTGTGACGAAAACTATTTATTTTAAATTAAATAGAATGTTTTAAATGTTTGGAACTCTTAGGTGGTTATGGTACCTTGGACAAGTTCAATTTTCATTTTCATTTAATTATAAATGAAAATGAAAATTGAACTTTTCTAAGGTACCATAACCACCTAAGAGTTCCAAACATGAAAAATATTGTATTTAATTTAAGAGGGGAATTGCTATCATGATCATCTTAACTATCATTGTCATTATATGACTATAACCTAGTTCATGTATAAATGAAGTCATTTATTATTATTAAACCCACCCTAAATGTTTCTAATGACAATGATAAAAGAACCACTAAGACATCATCAATATACTAGCAAACACCAAAACCTACTAGAAAAAAATACTTCCTCTTTGCAAAAATAAACTAAATTATTGTAGTGCCTATTTAAAAAATATTCTCAAAAAATATTAACAAGATTTTATAGCATTCCCCATTGTATACCTGAAATATGTCTGCAATTGTATTTATATATGCACTCTAGATATGTGGCATTTACACCAGTGAAAATTTGGGTATGCACTATAGATATGGGTGTATTGATTATGGAAGATACATGGTATACCCCATGACTAGTTGACAAATTAATGACCATACTACTAAGTTAGTTGTTTTATCTAATATATACCCAAATTGAGTCATTTATGGTTATAGATTGTAAGACTACCTATGGAAGTAAAGGAAATCGTATGATGGGATACTCATCAATGGGGCATGAATAAGAGAAATCACATATTCAAGATAAGTAATGACATAATATAGGATATGTAATTGATGAGTAAGGATTAGAGAACATGTAGTGTAGATATTTAATAGTATGTAAACTACATACCTATAACAATCTTGTAGCAAATATATCATGAGTATTAAGCTCAAGATTCAATGAGAGTATAGAGTTCAATATAAGTCAAATCAAAGAAATAAGATAAAGATGAACAACTTTCAACATAGATAAGCTAATCCCTATGAATAGTAAGTAGTATGTGTGATTAGCCTATGTTAGTTTCCATAAGTAATAGCTAAACCAATAAGCACGATATAATATTTTGTCAATGTGTGAAATCAGTGCAATGTAATCTACATAATGAGAATCAACTTATTGTATATACCATCTTACTTTAGCATGTCATTGCTCAGTTGAATACAATGTTTTTATACTACAATAGTATCACTACTAGCTATGGATAATAGTATAAATTTACTAGTTCATCTTATTGGAATGTGATTATTACACTCAAATCACCATAAGTACTTACATAATGTTATACACCTTGTAAACTACTTTCTAAGGTAACTATAAGAAATACACTAATCAAGCATGTAGAGCTTAGTGATGGGATAAATAAGGCTACTAGTGCTTATAACAAGATATATGACTCACACTTATTATGTAACCATTAAACCTTAACCAAGATAAGTAAGGATATGTAACTTGTATTGTGATTATGCCATACTGAGACCTCTTTCTTCAGAATCTAACTTACCTTGGATCAAGGTAGGTGACAAGTACTATGGAGATGGGAGATGCAAGGTGGAGGAGAAAATTCCTCCAAGTTGGCAGCTAGACAACCTTATAGGTACAGGAAGGGATTTCAATGCAGAGGTATTCAAAGCGATTGGCAAGGAGGAGGAGGATCATCCTCACCACTTTTCCAACCATCTTGTAGAGGAGCACCTCCAAATCCTCTTTGATATCAAGAAAAAGTAGGAGGACCATGTACACTCTCAGAATGTCATCATCCAAAGAGTCAACATCTTGTTCGAGGTGCTCTCGGATGCTCCATGGAATGCTAGATGTCTGATGTGCAGCCAGTGGTTCACCCAAGAATACACTATTCATGGATAGCCAACCCCAACAATGGATTGAACCCCCCAGGTTTCAGTTTTTTTTTCTTTCTAGTTGCAGAGTCGGTGGTCCAATAGGCTATGTCAATAAGATAGATGTGAAATGTACATTTAATTAGTAAATGTGGCATCATGTGTATAAATAAGCTATAAGATATTTTATGTAAGGAAAATGTTTTTAGAAATTTCAATTGTTGTAACTAATAAGCATACAAATATTTAATAAATGTATGAGTTCTCGTTGTGCAGAAGCAACAAATTTTGTCAGTAATCCTCTTGTGACATTAATACCATTTATCGATCATTATTATTGTATTTCCATACTAGTAGAATGATATTGTCTATATGTTCTAAGTATGGAAAATAATAATGCCAAGGACCATATAGCTGATTAAAAATAAGTGGACAGTTGAGTTCATTATAGTGATTAATTTTTATAGCTAGTTATACTAGTTGAAAAATGTTCATTTCAAATAATGATAGAGATTCTGGTTAGAATATGTCATAAAAACCACTAGAATTTCATGAGAACTGAATATGGTAAATGTATGGAAGAGGTGTGCACATCACATGTCTGATCAATTGTACAAAGTATGCAAACACAAAAAATATAAAATAATGGAATGAAACCATTGACAGAGGAAATACCAATATAGAAATTGATCACCACATTATAAGGCCGAGAAGAAAGGTTGAAACAAAAATAAAATAGAACAATTTGAAAAAATACTTCCTCTTTGCAAAAATAAACTAAATTATTGTAGTGCCTATTTATAAAATATTCTCAAAAAATATTAACAAGATTTTCCAGCATTCCCCATTGTATACCTGAAATATGTCTGCAAAAACTTGTATAGATATGCACTCTAGATATGGGGTATTTACACCAGTGCAAATTTGGGTATGCACTCTTCATATGGGTGTATTGATTATGGACGATACATGGTATACTCCATGACTAGTTGACAAAGTAATGACCATATTACTAAGTTAGTTGTTGTATCTGGTATATACCCAAATTGAGTCAATTATGGTTATAGATTGCAAGACGGCCTATGGAAGTAAAGTAAATCGTATGACGAGATACTCATCAATGGGGTATGAATAAGAGAAATCACATATTCAATACAAGTAATGGCATAAGATATGATATGTAATTGATGAGTAAGGATCAGAGAACATGTAGTGTAGATATTTAATAGTACGTACACTACATACCTATAACAATCTTGTATCAAATATATCATGAGTATTAAGCTCAGGATTCAATGAGAGTAGAGAGTTCAATACAATTCAAATCAAAGAAATAGGATAAATATGAACAACTTTCAACATAGATATGCTAATCCCTATGAATAGTAAGTAGCATGTGTGATTAACCTATGTCAGTTTCCATAAGTAATAGCTAAACCAATAAGCATGATATAATATTTTGTCATTGTGTGAAATAAGTGAAATGTAATCTACATAATGAGAATCAACTTATTGTATATACCATCTTACTTTATCATGTCATTTCTCAGTTGAATATAGTGTTTTTATACTACAATAGTATCACTACTAGTTATGGATAATAGTATAAATTTACTAGGTCATCTTATTGGAATCTGATTATTAAACTCAAATCACCATAAGTACTTACATAATGTTATACATCTTGTAAACTACTTTTTAAGGTAACAATAATGATGCAGGAGCATCGCCTTCAAGATGACAGTGCACACGTGGAGGCAAATAAAGGACATTTTCGCAACACCATAATTTCAAGTTGAGCATTCACTTAGAATTTAATTGAGTTGTTGAGATATTTTTTTGAGTAATTTGAATATTGTAACTTGTTTGTAAAGTCTCTAAGGACTATAAGAACTACAGACATGGAGTGTTGACTCTGTCTGATAGTAATTAGTAGTTATTGTAATAGGACTGAGTAGGTGTTATCTTTAAAAGGTTGAAATGATAGATTTCATAATAGGACGAGAGAGCTCATGGAGCCGGTCCTTAGATATTTTTTATTTTACATTTTAATAGAGAAGGATAAAAATATAGAGAAGAAAAATACAGTATGGGAGGATTGTATTCAAACCATAGAAGAATAAAATAGAGGAACAATGTGTAATTTTTGTTTTTATGAATGAATAAAACAAACGAAAATTGTCCCAAACTGGACCGTGTTCATCTAAATGTGATTGCATGAATAATTCATTCTGTATGTGTTATTTGTCTCATTCTTGTTCCTGTATGAGAGTTTGAGAGGATGGTTGTATGAACCTATAACGAAAGTGGATCAATTCCAAATCGTTTCTCTTCTAAATCATGTATGCAAGGTGTGCATTCACAAACACAAGGTTTGTGTTGACTGAGTCTTATAATGACTCAAAGAGAAGGGTTCAGAGAGAAGAAAGAGGGAACTTGAGGATCTAGGTGAAAGGAGTTCACAAAGGCTAGAAGTGGCCAAGTTTCAAAGGAACAACCTAAGGGAATGCTAAGTGGGTGTAAGGTATTTTATTTTCAATAAAACTCCTCGAATCTGAGTTATTTGAGATTTCCAAATGCAAGGTGTGTGTAGGAGATCAAATCTTAAAAGGGATGAAGCTCAAGAAGGATAGTTCTCTTGTTCACAGATCTTCAGCAGAGAAGAATTGAAGTCTGAGACCTTCAATACTTAGAAACCTTCTAAGTCTGAGAGATGGGGGAGCTTAGGAGGAGGAGCACCGCAAATTGTCAGATATAGCGCAAAGGACTGATAGCCATCGGATGTGGAGGAAGGTGCATGAGGTTTAACCTTGTGTGTGAAAGGGAGAATGGACTCATTAAAATCTTGAAAGCACCATAACCACCTATCATTAGAGGATACGTGACGAAGATCTGAAAGCCATCGGGGTTTCAAAACTTAGGTGCATATGTAATGTCCATTTTTTTTTAACATCAAATAATTAAACATAAACTGTAACAGTTACTTGATTTCAAACAATTCAATAATTCCTTTTTATAGAAGCACATACGCATTTTAAATTTAACAACGAATATTAAACTTTTATAGCAAATAAAACAAATACAAAATTAAATTACCTGGGTCTGATGCTAATTCGCATTGCTGCCTTGTTGTTGCCTTTCTGCTGCCTATTGCACTGACCAACACTGCCCAAACCTACTATCCTCCCTTCCAACTAGGATGACTACCTAGCTCTAGGATATCATATGGATATCCTGGCCCCTGTGCCCAAAACCTCCAGCAAACCGGTGCATGTACTAATCCAGTCCAACTCCCGAACTCAACTCCCCTCTCTACAATTCAAGAGAAAACCTCCCCAAAAATCTCCCGTCGAATGATCCCCCTTCGTAAAACTCCTCTGCCTCCATATCCTTCCTTCACTGACTCATTCATTTACTTCCTTACCTACCCTCGTTAGTGCCCCTTATCCTTTCCTTTATTATTTTATCCTCTCGTAATTAATATGTTATCCCTTTCCGTGTATGTAACCTTTTCAATTTAAACAATATAACTTATTAATCTTTTAAATTTAATACTCATGTTATTAAATGTAATAGGTATCTAATTAATCAATTAATTAATCAAAATTATAACCTTTAATTAATTAATAACTACTTAATTAATATCATTAGATCAATCTTTGTTTAGTTATTAACACAGTAGGAAAAATTAATTACCTAATAAATCATTTACTTAATAATCCCTAAGTATATATTCTACTAGGGTTGTTACATACACCCACCCTTCAGGAAACTTCGTCCTGAAGTTAAGGTGTCTTATGGTACAAAGGAAAAGAAACCTGGTTCAAACATTCATAACAAGTAACTGACATTATCAGTAAGTAAGTCAAGAAAACTCATACATACTAGTGTATATGTACAAGAAATGCATGTGTAGCTAGTACATACAAGTCTTGTGCATGTACTAATAATCAAAACTATCATCCTTTAGTAATTTATGTATGCATCCAATCCAATCAGCAAGACTAGTCTTTTATAAAAGAAAACAACCAATCAATTGTTTGAGAAATCCTTCAATTGTTGTTATCCGGTTTAACAATTTTTATTTTAAACAACTGTGGTGTAGTTACGTAATAATGAATATTCATATATACACATTTCTCTTCTTCTTTTTTTTGAAGGGAAAACTTTAAATTCCACCACCAGACAAATCTCCATACTCTCTCAGCTATTACTACTCATCCTTCCTCCCTAACCTACTTCCATCTCCATTCCTATCCTTCCTCTGCTAGACTATCTTGGAGCATCAACTATATTGACCTAACTCCAAATAGAACCCGTAAGTGGAAGTGTCTCTATCTCGACCAAGCT
>ML780647.1:670638-689488 GCA_009831015.1 Picea engelmannii | reverse complement strand
GTACTTCCGGAATACGTCGTTCATGAGGCTCATGAATACTGTTGGTGCATTGGTCAATCCGAAAGGTACTACAACAAACTCGTAATGTCCAAACCGAGTTCGAAAGGCAGTTTTTGGGATATCACCTTCCTTAATCCTTAACTAATGATACCCTGATCGCAAATCAATCTTTGAGAATACCGCTACTCCTTTCATATGATCGAAGAGGTCATCTATGCGCGGTATTGGGTACCTATTTTTCACTGTAGCATGGTTCAAGTCCCTGTAGTCTATACACAGTCGTAAGGATTCATCCTTCTTCTTTACAAAAATTACTGGTGCTCCCCAAGGTGAGACACTGAGCCTTATTAGCCCTAAGTCCAGTAACTCTTTCAACTGCTTTTTCAACTCACAAATTTTTGGCGTTGTCATCCAATATGAAGTTTTGGAAATTGGTTCTGCACCAGGTTTTATATCAATAGTAAAATCAAGCTCCCTCTCAGGTGGTAACCCTGGTAACTCGTTCGAAAAAACATCCTGAAATTCTGACAATACTGGGTACTAATCCAATGAGGGTCCCTTCCTTTCATTCACTTCTTCCACTACATAAATTCGACACCCTTGCCTCAAGCATCGATTAACCTTCATAGTTGATATAAAGCGTAATGACACTTTTCTCTGTACACCCTGGATCTCTACTAGTCTTCCTTCATCATTGACACAAAGCACCCTCTTTGCGAAACAATCTACCAAAGCTCGATGAGCTGCTAACCAATCCATTCCAATGATTAGGTCATATGCCCCAAGGGCAGTGACGTACACCTTCAACCTGGTAGTACACACTCCCAGAGCTACTATACAATTATCAACACTAGGTCCCACCACTTATTTTTCCCCCGAAGCCATCTCGACTTGTTTAAAGTCATCGTGCTCGTAGGATGCCAACCCACTCTTTTCTAATGTAGATGGTGAAATGAAATTATATGTCGCACCAGAATCAAACAAATCTTAACATTGATATGATTTAGCGTACTTGATGACTCCACAACCATGGATTGATGTTCGGCCTGGCGATTATTAACTACTGTGTAAATTTGGTGGTTGTTACTTGCGCTCCCCATCGATGTATTTCCTTCTCTATGGATGAACCCTGATTGTGACTCTGGGCAATCACGCTGGTAATGGGATCCTCTGCACCCCCAACAGGTAACACAAGATTGAACCTGTGCATTGTTATGTGACTGTCTCTTAAATGAGTTCCTTCCCCTGGAACCCCTGCCCCTACTAGTTGTTCCCTGAGATGGTCGTGGACCGTTCTGCACCGTTGGTGATGAACGACATGCTGGACTTGTTGCCATTGAAATCCCTGCAACTATTGTCCTTGGCATGACTCTGTTACCATATGGCCATGGCCTTGAGCCCCCTCCCCTAGGAAATTTCCTCAGAGCCTTCCCTACAAATCCAGGAAGATGCGGAAATGTCGGTCTTGTACCCCCAGTTAATTTCATGTGTTCTTCCGCGTAACATGCATTTTCCACCGCCTCCGCTACTGAAGACGATTTCCACATCTGCACCATAGCTCTTATCTTAGGGTTCAATCCATAGACTAATCTCTCTACCTGTCGTTGATCATTATCCATATACGAAACATATTTGATCAGTTCCATAAATCTGATCTCATATTCTTCTATAGTTTTGTTTCCCTGTACTAAGGCATGAAATGCCCCTACCTGTTGTTCCTCGTAGTATGCTGGTAGATATTTCCTTCGGAACCTCTCCTCGAAAATTTCCCAAGATACTGTGTCTGGGGTAAGGTGTAGTTGTCTTTCCAGTTTTCCCCACCAGTTCAAGGTGATGTCTCTTAACTGAAAAATGGCGATCTTTACCTTTGAGTTGGACGCATAGTCCCTTAAGGCAAAACACCTTGTCATGCCTTCTAACCATACTTCCGTGCGTTCACTGGCACGACCCTCGGCAAACTCCAGAAGTTTGATCTTCTTCAGGTGGAGGTCCTCCCCCTGAATCCCTTGACACTTCTGGATTATCTGTTCCAGATGGTGGGGGTTCCACTTCAGTCCCTGCCTATTTTCACCCCTTTAAAGTCTCGTTAATGGTTTCCAATGAGCGCAGTATGAGGGATAGTTTGGGTGATGGTGGTGGTGGCGCTGGCGGTGTTGGCGGTGCTTGCAACGATGCTCCCCTGCCTCGACTCCTTCGAGTCCTAACCATCCTGTATTCTTTAACCTGCATCACCCCAAAGTTGTCAAGGTGAGTTCAAGGACATTTCAAATTAGTGCTAATTAAAATTAGAAACAAGGTTAGGCATAAGTTTTCTTTACTTGTCTGTAAATAGACATTACTCCATTAGGGGATTGGCTAGGTTAGGGTTAGGATTAAGCGTCTAAGCTTGATTTCTTCGCGCCTATGAAAAAAAAATTATTGGTTCCCTTGCCCTGTAGCTATGCTAGCCTTGCGTCATACTCACCACTTCCTATGCTTACTCTCCTAGTGCATATTCCGCCTCCTTCCTGCTTGTCCTAGTCTAAGCCCTTTTAACTTTTCGCTTACAACTTGATTAAAGTGACTTTCGACCTTATGTTTATTAATTTACGCCAAAAGGCATACACCTATTGGCAATGTGCACAATTAATGATCTTTTAATCTTATTTAACCTTAAACCATTATTTGATGGCTATGCATTGAAGATGATGACATATTCTTAGTCATCCTCCAAAATCAATGGGTCAGATTTATTGTTCATAACTTTCTTGCATTTATCCAGGCATCCATTAACATGTTTACTTTTTTAACATTTACCTAATCACGTAAAAAAAAATTGTTGTAAGGATATATAATTACCACGTTTAAATGATTAAATAGGATTAAACCATGGTATTTAAATAATTGTCCACAATTTCCAGCCACGTTTCGGTGTTCACCAGCGCTATGTACCTTTCGGCGTTAACCAGCCACTTTGCGGCTATGCTAGTTTATTAAAAACTAAATAATCTAGACTAAACTTAATCCTAAGCTTCAATCGCCTTAATCAACACACATACATTTTTTTTTCAAGGCACATACATGGTGCGTTGGTGTTTGGTTGTTCCTTAAGGCTTAGGTAGTGGGTGGTCTTGGGTTCAAAACCCGTCTGCTCCAACAAAATTTTAATCTACCCCAAATTTAACCTAATATCTAACATCATTAATTAACTTTAATGTAAATTAACTTTACACTAAATAAAATAATTAATTTAAAATTATTATTACCCTAGTTTAACCTAAATTAACTTTAATTTAATTTTAAATTAACTTGACCTAAATTATATATATATTTTTTCTTTACACAAAATTATTTTTACACTTAAAATAATACAAGAAATAAACGAACACACATAAAAAAATTATAAAAATTTTAGTAAACAAAACATAAAAAAAAATCAAAATAATTTAACAAAATAATGTGATATAACAAACATATATCAAATCATGCCAAGGATGGGAAGCCCGCGGGTTTGACCCCGAGACTTTTCCCCCATAACAACTACAACTACCAATGTGCCACCGCCATGGAACGTAGAAACCATAGAATAGGCGACGTGGGGCCTGGCATGAGGCCCACATGCCTGCATCCACTGCTCCATGCACATTAATAATAAATAAATAAAAACAAAACACAAATTTCTATTTTTTTAGGGTTTCGTTCGAAGTTATTTTGTTTTCACCCCCTTTTTTTTTTTTACCACTTGCGCGGCTAACTCCCTCGCCGAATTACCTTTCTTTTGGCCATGTTCTTCATCCAGGAGTGCGGCCATGGCCGACCTCTTCCTGCCTGCCTCCTCTTCCCTAACAATGCGTATGAATCCCTGTGCATGGCCAGGATTGCTGAGAACCAGGCTCACATGGCAGAGTTGGGAGTCCAAAAGAAGGCAGGAGATCTGAAAGCATTCTTTAAGGTCACCAAATCCCCGCGCAAATACAAAATCGACTCTGCTCAGAAATCGGTCCTTGAATACACTCCCATTTTCCGTTCAGAGTATCTGAAAAGAGGAACTAATTCCACCCCAAACACCGAATCCAAAAGCCTTCAACCGCCTTCATCAGATACCAAAATTAAGCATTTATTTGAGTTAGATGATGAGAAGAGTCCCAAGAGCAAAAGAAATTTGGCACGTTACAACTGTGAGGAAAATGGGGAAAGAAGACCGGCAAATGCACCATTACCCAAATGTTCCCCTGCTGCTTTGCAGCTCTCGCCAAACTTGTTGGCCCAACGCTGTAACAGCAAAAGAAGAGGGAGCGTTTATGACTCTATTTTGGGCATTTGTTGCCATTTTTGCAGGCAGAAGAAGCTCTGTGGGGAAGAAAATTATGAACGTTGTGGTGATCGGGATGTTACAAAGGCTTGCTTAGGTATATTTACTTTTTCTGTTTTCCTAGTATTTATTTATTTTCAGTGTTTAATTATTTAGGTGTTTTTAGTTTTTTTTTTTATTGAGGTGGGAGTGTTGGTATTGGTTTATGTGTGAAATATTAGACATGTTTTAGGTCTATTTTGGAAGAGAAATCCCTTACAATATGAGTTTTTGGACTGTCCAAACGAAATTCATCAGTGTGGATGAATCCCTAAGAAATCGATGAAGAAGAAGAGCAGAGAGCCCGGTGACCATCTGGATGTGCCTTACTTCTTCTACAAAGAGTAAGAGAAAGCCTCCTCATATACAAATCCATTTTTAAATATTTAAACTCTGCCCTTAACCAAATGGACATTTAACAGTTAGGCTCTTGTGTGTATATTTTGCTGCGGTATATGTCCATTCCGTAGAGCCATTGAAGGTGTATATTTCAGAATTGTGGATTCGAAATCGAGAAAGTTTGGTTTGGTCTCTAGGAATTTACGAGTTGGGAAAAATTATTACGAGTGAACGAGGTTAACGTTCCACGTTGAAGATAGGTTATAATTTTTTTTTTACGGTACATCTCTTACTTTGTCTATTTTATTCTACTCTTTTCCATTATAATATATTGTATTTGTTTCTAATTGTCTGGTTTGAAGAATCAAACATATATATATATATGTTGAGATAGGTATTACTCTATCTAAAGGAGCTGGCGGTAAGAACACTCTCAGGTGTGTATAAACAGGTGAGGCATTTATGTGAAGGGTTAGGGCCTTTTGGTGCTTTGGGCTCTTTGTTGGTGCACGAGTTCATGTTTTGAGGTCTTCTATGTTTGGCCTCTGAAGTCTGGAAGATTCTAGAATGACCTTTGTGGGCTGCATGGGCATCTTATCTTCTCCATGGCGCATTCCAAATCCCTATTTAGATGGGGTTGGCATGGTATCTCATATCTTCTAGTTTGGGTTTCGTATTGTGATAGCCCGTCTGATCCAATCCGATATTTACCAAACAATAGTGCTAGATAACCATACAAGAGTTCGATGATAATTTGGATTGTAGTAGTATTGGTCACTTCAAAAAGAAAAATAGTTTTATGTATAAATGCTGATAAAAGTGTATTTTAGAAAACTGTATTGGTGTTACTGCTGTGTCTTCCTATTTTTTTTTATCAATCCGTGGGTGGTATGTAGGCTAGAAGACGTGCATGCGAAGCCTTCTCTATTTTTGAGTGTGCTAAAATCAATTTTTTTTCTTGTTCTGCTTGTGTGCATGTGTTAGTATTAGCGCTAGATTCTAATCTTTCTACGTTGAAACTGAGCTACTACTTATACTTTCTTTTAAAGTATTGAGTTTTCCATTTTTTTGCTTTTATTATTCAGATATTTGATTTCACTATATGCATACTTTTACTTACTGCAATTGTTTTTAACGAAATACAACGATTAGATGAGCGCTTCTTTGCAAACTTGATATAAGAATCCACAGAGCATATTTGATATTTTAACTGGGAATTGTTGATTTTGGCTTCTTTGTTCAGATTTTATCCATACTTGTAACAACCCTAGTAGTTAAAATTCGTGTTAAAATTCGTATTGCATTTATTTGTTTATTTAATTTTTTTTATTAAAATTTTTGTGTTTTGTTTGTAGGTTAAGCGGAGGGGAATTTGAGCTTGGAGTTTTGGCCCTTAGGCCCAGATTTCAAACTAAGATGCTCTGATACCATTTGTAATGTCCATTTTTTTTTAACATCAAATAATTAAACATAAACTGTAACAGTTACTTGATTTCAAACAATTCAATAATTCCTTTTTATAGAAGCACATACGCATTTTAAATTTAACAACGAATATTAAAATTTTATAGCAAATAAAACAAATACACAATTAAATTACCTGGGTCTGATGCTAATTTGCCTTGCTGCCTTGCTGGTGCCTTTCTGCTACCTATTGCACTGACCAACAATGCCCAAACCTACTATCCTCCCTGCCAACTAGGACAACTACCTAGCTCCAGGATATCATATGGATATCCTAGCCCCCGTGCCCAAAACCTCCAGCAAACCGGTGCCTGTACTGATCCAGTCCAACTCCCGAACTCAACTCCCCTCTCTGCAATCCAAGAGAAAACCTCCCCAAAAATCTCACGTCGAATGATCCCCCTTCGTAAACCTCCTCCGCCTCCATATCCTTCCTTCACCGCCTCATGCATTTACTTCCTTACCTACCCTCATTAATGCCCCTTATCCTTTCATTTATTATTTTATCCTCTCGTAATTAATATGTTGTCCCTTTCCGTGTATGTAACCTTTTCAATTTAAACAATATAACTTATTAATCTTTTAAATTTAATACTCATGTTATTAAATGTAATAGGTATCTAATTAATTAATTAATTAATCAAAATTATAACCTTTAATTAATTAATAACTACTTAATTAATATCATTAGATCAATCTTTGTTTAGTTATTAACACGGTAGGAAAAATTAATTACCTAATAAATCATTTACTTAATAATCCCTAAGTATATATTCTACTAGGGTTGTTACAGCATAAGAGTGGTGAGAAACGAGGATTCACGATCACCGAAGTCATGAAATTACTCCAATTTTCAGATCTAGGGTGATAGGTGTCGGAGATCCACACCCATTGGCGTTTTGGTTGCCGGGGAAACCAAAAATAAACACCGGAGAAAAAGCGTGATTTAAATCACAATCATTTATTGATGGAGAATTACAACCATAGATTGGGGGTGAGCTTGGATCATTGATTCCTTAGTGAAGTTTTTGGAGATTTGGGACCGGGGGAAAGTGTTGAATGGTCCACCCACTTTGCAAACCGTGAAATCCCGATATGTGATTGGAGCTAGGAAAAGGTTTGTAACCGGTGGTCATATGGAAGGAGGAGCTAGCGAGAGCTAGGCCCTGTCAGAGTTTCAGAACTCAGGATTTGAAGAACAAGGGGTCGATTTCTTCAAATCATCGATACCCGAAACACAGCACACCTTTGAGCTCAGCTGGTGGTCACGCAGAGAAGGGATACGTGAGGAGACGAGGGCTCGCTAAGCCCCTTTCGGAGATCGAGAGTTGGAGATTCAGGAGTGACTCATATGTCAGAGTCCCAAGGTCACAAATCACAATGCACCTTTTGTGAAGGCGTGCAATCATAGCCTGTGGTCACGTGGAGTAAAGGCTCGCGCTTGGATTCTTAGTCACACAGGTGGAGTTTCATGAGAGGACCTGTGAATTTGTTTGATTAAGGTTCTAGTAGGGAACCAGAGAGTCATTTCAGCTCAGGAATGAGAACAATCTAGTGACCGGAAGGTCGGCAGAACCCTGCTGAGGTAGGGGGGCTGCACCAGGTGGTATCAGAGCCTAATTTAGGTTTGTTTGTAGACAACAAAAAAAGGCAAAGGAGGAAAGTTGGTATCATTTGTGGTATCAAAGGAATTTTAAAATTTCTATTTGTAGGTGACGCAGTGAATTCATGCCGCCTAGAAGACGCAAAGTGAATGCAAAAATGGAAGAATAAATGAGGTGACTCTGAATGAGGTTGGACACCATGGAGACAGCATAGAGAAGAGAACCAAAAACTAGTGATATCAGTGAAGCTAAGAGAGAATAAGAAGAAGAAGGTGAAGCACATGATGTAGAGGACACTGCAAAAGCTCACTTGATAATAGTTGTTTCAAAAATTGGAGCCAGAGCAAGGATAGAGGTACCTATGTATGAAGCCAATTTGGAAGTTGAAGAATTGTTACATTGGGTACATGCTATGGAAAAATACTTTGATTACAAATATATTGAAGAAGACAATATAGTGAAGCATGAAGTGACAAGACTGAAAGGCCATGCAACATTATGGTGGGATGAACTACAAGCCGAACATAGAAGAAATGGTAAGCAAAAAATTAAAATTTGGGATAGGATGGTAGCCAAGATGAAAGACAAATTTATCTCAAAGGATTACCAAATCAATATTTATAGAAGATTGAAGAACCTAAAACAGAGAGGTTTATCAGTGAAGGAGTACATTGAAGAATTATACTGACTAAATATTAGAGCTGGACAGAAAGAAAATGAAGATGAGAAGACAACCAGATACATCAATGGGATGAGATATGAAATTCAAGAGGAAAATAGAATGATGTATGTCAGTAAGGTCGATGATGTTTATCAAGCAACCTTGAAAGCTGAGGAAAAATTATCTAGAAGACAAAGCCAACGAAGCAGAGGTGGAAATTCAAGCAGAGGTAAGGGAACCAGCGGGGAGAAGTTCCAGAAGTCGAAGCCTGAAGACGAAAAACAACATAGTCACCATGAGAAGGGTGGAAGTTCCAAAGAAGGATAGCATGGCAGAAGAAGTTCTTTTCCTAGAGGTAGAGGAAGAGGAAGAGCCAGAGGACGCATAGTTAAGTGCTATACCTATGGAAAAGAGGGGCACAAATATTGGGAATGTCCTGATAGAAAAAGAGAAGGTGGAGAAGAACACATTATTGAAGAAAAGAAGCATGTAGAAGCAGAAGCAGCAGAAGGAGGAAGAAACCTCGTGATGAGGAAAGTTCTTCTCACACCATAAAAGGAACCAGAAGAACTAGTTCAGTGAACAAGCCTGTTCAGAACTGCTTGCAAGTCGAAAGACAGAGTTTGCAAGGTAATCATAGACAGTGGGAGCATTGACAATATGGTATCCACAGAGATGGTGGAAAATATTGAACTGAAGACAAATTCACATCAAAATCCATACAAGGTATTGTGGTTGTAGAAAGGACATCAAGTCATGGTAAGTCAACAATGCCAAGTTGAATTTAAAATAGGAGGATAGAAAGATGAAATATTATGTGATGTAATTCCTATGGATGTCTGTCAAATTTTATTGGGGAGACCGTGGAAATATGAATGAAAGGTTATTCATGATGGAAAAAAGAATGCCTATAGCCTAGAAAGGAATGGTAGGACACATATGTTGTTTCCCATAGTGGATAAAGAGGAAACGATAGAAGCTAGTTCAAGTATACTTCTCATGAGTGGGAAGGAACTCTTAAAAGAAGTCAAGAAGGAGAAAGAAATGTAGTTTTTTGTAGTGATGAAGCCTATATTTGTCCTTATGAATACTTATGTATAATATTTTCCTATAGAGATCTAGGAACTATTAGAAAACTTTGTTGATATATTCGTGGATGCGTTACCACACGCATTGCCACCCATAGGAGCATAAGCCATCACATTGACCTTATTCTAGGAGCTAGTTTACCAAATAAAGCATCTTATAGGTTAACACCTAGAGAGAATGAGGAAGTCAAAAAGCAGGTCCAAGAGTTGTTGGATAAAGGGTTAGTCAAGGAAAGCCTCATCCCATGTGCAGTATTGACTGTACTAAGTCCAAAGAAAGATGGAGGATGGAGAATGTGTACAGATTCTAGAGCCATCAACAAGATAACCATTAGATACAGATTTCCTTTACTGAGGATGGATGCTTTGATGGACTACCTCAGCAACATAAGCTATTTTTCCAAGATAGACTTGAAGAGTGGATATCATCAAATACAAATGAGAGAGGGAGATGAATGGAAAGCAACATTCAAGACGAACGAAGGATTGTTTGAATGGTTGGTCATGCCATTTGGGCTGACAAATGCACCGAGCACATTTATGAGACTGATGAATGAAGTATTGAAGGACTTCATCGGTAAATTTGTCATAGTATATCTAGATGACATACTAATATTCAGAAGGACAAAGGAAGAACACTTGAGAAATATGACATCAGTGACGAAAAGGTTGCAAAAAGAGAAATTGTTGATAAATATGAAGAAGAGTTATTTTATGAAGAAGAGTTCTTTTATGAAGAAGAGTTCTTTTATGAAGAAGGAGCTCATATATTTGGGTTTTGTAATCTCTTCAAATGAATTAAATATGGACCCAGAAAAGGTGAGAGAAATGAGAGAATGGCCATCGCCGAGCAACATATTTGAGGTAAGAAGTTTTCATGGGTTAGTGATTTTTTATAGGAAATTTAAGAGAAATTTCAGTGGCATATGTGCACCCATACTGGATACTATGAAGAAGAAACACAAGTCCTTCAGTTGGACAGAGGAAGATGAAAAAGGTTTTTGAGTGTTGAAAGAGAAAATCACATAGCAGCCAATTCTAGTCTTACCAGATTTTGGAAAAAAAATTGAGGTGGGATGTGATGCAAGTGGATTAGCTATTGGAGCAGTTTTGAGACAAGACAATAGGCCAGTTGCTTATTTCAATGAGCAATTGAATGATTCCAAGAAAAAGTATTCCATGTATGACAAGGAATTTTATGTGGTGATTCAAGCTTTGAAAAACTGGAGACACTATCTAATTCCTAAATAATTTGTCTTGTATAGTGATAATCATGCTTTGCAATTTATTACTAAGCAAGAAAACTTGAATCAGAAACATGCAAAATGGGTAGAATTTATACAGAATTTTACTTTTTTTACTAATCACATTGTTGGAACTGCTAACAAAGTCGCAGATGCTTTGAGTAAAAGGAGTCTGATTGTACAGGAATTCCAGGTGGAGACCTTGGGGTTTGAACACCTCAAGGAAATGTATAAAGAAGATGAAGATTTCAAAGAATCTTACAAGACATGCAAGAATCCTTTATTGGGAGACAGAAGCCCATGGACTGAATATTTGATTCAGGATAGATTATTGTTCAAGGGGAGCCAATTATGCATTCCAAAGTGCTCAATGAGAGACAACCTATTGAAAGATAAACACAGTGGAGGTTTAGCTGGACACTTTGGTCATGATAAGACATTTGCACAGCTGAGAAATTCATATTATTGGCCGAGCATGAGAGAGGAAGTGAAGAAGTTTGTAAAAAAATGTAGAATTTGTCAATATGCAAAAGGAAGACAACAAAACAATGGTTTGTATCATCCATTACCTATTCCAGAGAGGCCATGGGATGCAATCAGTATGGATTTTGTTTTGGGATTGCCTAGAACTCAAAAGGGGAGTGATTCCATATTTTTTGTGGTAGACAGATTCTCAAAAAGGGCACATTTCATACCATGCCAGAAGACAAGTGATGCCACACACGTCGCCAACTTATTTTTTAGAGAAGTAGTAAGACTACATGGATTGTCGAGGAGTATAGTTTCAGAGAGAGACACCAAATATGTAGGACACTTTTGGAGGAATCTATGGAAGAGGCTAGGGACGAACTTATCTTTTAGTTCAGCATATCACCCTCAAATAGATGGACAAACTGAAGTAGTGAACAAAAGTCTCAGAAACTTATTGAGAAGTTTAGTCAATGAGCAAGGTCGACAATGGGATCAGATTCTAGCACAGGATGAATTTGCGTTCAACAATTCAGTGAACAAGAGCACAAGAAAAAGTTCATTTGAAATTGTGTACGGTATATAGCCAAGAGGGGTTACAGAGTTGAGATATTTGAATCAAAATGAGTTCAGAAGTGTTGGAGCAGAAGATTTTGCAACAGAAATTGTAACAACCCAGGTTAAATAGTTGCACATGGTTTATTAAGTATAGTTAATTAATTAATTAACTATCTTAATGTGTATCAGTTAAGTAATGATTAACTATTAATAATATTATTTATTTATTTATTTATTTATTTATTTATTTATTGTTTATTAAATGTCCATTAATTAATTAAATGATTACTTAACACATTCAAAGATTTGGGTAATGAATTAAATGGTTAAATAACTTTAAATTATTTACAATAAGACTTTACATATGCAAGGGGGGAATGAAGCATGGGGTGGAAGGATAAGGTAATAAAGGAATCAGATAAGGTAATAAAGGAATGGGATAAGGTAATAAAGAATAGGATAAGGTAATTAATGGAGGAGAGGAGAGTCGGTGAATGGGGGGAGATATGATGGGGAAGAGTCCTATGGGGGAGGAAGCATTATTTTGAGAGGAGGACTGTATTTCCCATGGTGGCATATTTTCTGGTTTTGGAGTTTTGGTGAACCATTGCAGGGGGCACCAAGTTGCTGGGAGTTTTGGGCTCGAGGGCCAGGATTCCTTTCGGTATCCTAGAGCTAGGGAGTCGGAAAGGCTACTCCTAGCTGGTTGGGTGGTTAGTCGGTTTTGGGCAGGTTTTGGTCAAGCAGCAGGTTGGGCAAAGCAGCAGGGAGGACAACCAGATAAGTGGGAATTTAGCATCAAGCAGAGGTATTTTTATTTCTAAATTTGTTGAGTTATGTGATGATTA
Source organism: Picea engelmannii (assembly GCA_009831015.1). Classification (NCBI taxonomy): domain Eukaryota; kingdom Viridiplantae; phylum Streptophyta; class Pinopsida; order Pinales; family Pinaceae; genus Picea; species Picea engelmannii. Next base: position 676,884 of record ML780647.1, on the reverse strand, counting down.
TGTAATTTATTTCATGTTGTGGATAAATTTAATTTTTTGTTGAATATTATATGTTTATATGATGATTAATGAATTACTTATGCATTGAAAGAAATTATGTTTAATTGTATGAATTTTTTAGGCTTTGTTAATCTTCAGTCACTACACATGGTATCAGAGCTTCAATTTGAAGCATTGGAGCCTTAAGGGCCTACCTACCCGCCTACCCAACTTAGGAATGGAACTGTACCCACCCAGAAATTTAAACAACCCTGAAACCCTTTAATTAGGTATAAATCTGAGCTCCAAGCTCCACCTCCACCTAACCTGCAATCAAAGCCCACAAACATAGATATAAATCTAAATAATAATATACATACTGAAAAGAAAAAAAATTAAAAAAAATATAAATATATATATATATATATATATATATATATATATATATATATATATTAACACAGTTATAAATATAAATAATACACATATTGAAATTGTGAAGGAAGATGGAACTAGACAATTATGGATGGAGGCCTTGTCAGTCAACAAGACTTTAGACAGAGCTTTAATTTTGAATTAAAACAAGAATTTTAGTGAAACAAAATGTCGTAAATTCATTCATTGTGGGCGTAATGCCTTTAAACAAAGCCATATGCTCGCTGCTTTATATAATCATATTCAACCCTGTAAACCCGGTGAAAACTGAAGTAGCAAAAGAGAGTAGTAAGAGAGAGACAAATCATATCTATGACTACAAATCTTGGAAGCAGGCTTCATTTGCCAAAATTCTCCAAAATAAGGACCACTACCCTTGCCAAATAAGCCGGTTGTCCACTTCCCCAGCAGTAAAGACTCAACTGTATAATAATTGATGTAAACAAAAAATAATAATAATAATATAAATATAAATTATTGAACGCAAAGGCACAAACCCTTGTATTTTAAAAATCCAATTAACTCGATGTTCAGATTGAATCCCGTGGCAAGCCTTACTAGATCATACAATGAAAAACACCTAATTTTAAGCCACTGCAGAATCTTCACAATAAGATAGTGATGATTTGATCAGCGACGGAGTCTCGGTGAGATCAAGCCTACAACACTCGGAATCCAGGCTACACATAAAAACAAAAAGTAAAACCTGAAAACAAACTATATTTCATTACAAGACAGGAACGAAGAACAGTATTCTCCTTCCTGCAAACAAAATAAAAACAAAATGCCAAGGCTCCAAGGATATATTCCACAAGGGGACCAAAGTTGTTCAGTACCCAAGTCAGTGCTCAAACAAAGCACCCAACACCAATCTCGTGAGACCATGCCACACAAGTTCAGTATGCGTCCAGTGCCCAACACACCAGACCAACACCCAACACACCTACCAAGCCGCAAGCTCCAAGCTCCATGCACCACCTGCACATACCACATACCATCACAGGTTAGAAAACCAAACATAGAAACTGGAACTAGTATGCTCGAATCTACCTTTTCTCCCCATGAATTAATTAAATAAATTTCTGTTGAGAAAATGGGAAGCGATTTGGAAACATGACACCCAACCTTGAAACAAAGCACTTGCTTTCTATGTTGTCTGGCCGCACACAAAAAAAATGACGGGAAAAAGGTTATAGAAGAGAAATCAAGGGTTTTGAGGCTGCAGTTTTGTTTCCTATGAGGGGATCTACACATGTGGTTGACATTTTAAAGAATGTGGAGGGGATCTACGCTTCTGGTCAATATTTTAAAGAATGTGGAGCTCAATCCAAGATGGGCTCCATGCATGCCATTATATAAGGAATTAGAATATCTATATATACAGAGGATTTCATTCAGCTGGCAAGTAAATGAAGAAAAAATGGGGAATAAGCAGAAATGATGGCGTTCCATGACAGAACATTTTGTTTAGGCATTCATTTTTTCAAACAAAGAAATCGTAAGAAGTATATTTTTTCAACTATAGTTCAGGAATTCTATCAAACACCTAGCCGCAAACAACACATAGGCCAGTAAAGAGCGCCCAAGCGCCAGGCACCAGGCCACATAAATGAAGAGACCACATGTGGGTAGCCTTTGGCTCATGAGCTAGTAATCCCAATCTCCAGGTCCACAAACTAGTCACATAAAATATTTGAGTAAAAAAAAAATTACCTACGTAAAATATTGGGTACAAGCCCAATCTCTAAGTCTGTGCGATAAACACAAACCAAGGGACAACATGCAACACAAGAAATTCCAAGGAGAAGCGTGCTCAAGAACCAACACCAAATCACAAGTGAAGAACCCACAAGGGCATAATGTGCTCAACAAGCCAATGACCAACACCAGGAACCAAACACCTGACCACCAGGAGGGGAAGCCATGAGAGAAGGCCATGGCGGTTGATTGTGTAACCAGAGACCTCGCAAGAAGAAATGATGAGTAAAAGAGGAATTAGGGTTACGACGATAAGGGTTAGGGTTTAGATAGGATGGTGTTGGAGGAAGTAAGGCAGGCATGTGGAATCCATGCATGCCCACACATTTTTTTATTATTATTTTGATTTTTTTTTATTTAAAATTTTATGTATAATTTTTTTATTATTTATTATTCTTTTTGTGATCGTTTAAATTTATATTTTAGTGTAAATATAGTTAATTGTTTTAAAAATAATTAATTAATTCAACAATTTCAATTAATTGTTTTATTTAATGTAAAGTTAATCTAAATTAAAGTTAATTAATGATTTTAGGGATTAGATTAAATTTGGGTTAGATTAAAATTTTGTTGGAGTAGACGGGTTTTGAACCCACGACCACTCACCATAGTCCAAGTCTTGGAAAACAACCAAACACCGATGCGCCACACATGAGTCGTTATAAAATAAATTCTTATACAAAAATAAACTAATAGTCATAAAATATTATCCCGAAGTATAATCTCCAAGTATCCATGTTAACCAAATACTGAGTTCCATGCCCTCAACCACCGAGCCAAGTGCCAAGTGTTACACATCAAAATTTCTCACTTTGATAGTGTCGCAAGTGTCGTCATTACAAGTGTTGCAAGTGTCGCATTTTGCTCACAAGGCCGCAAAGTGTCGTATTTTGCTCACAAGTGTCACAAGTGTCAAGAAAAGCATACTGCCATGATGCCTATGTCATGCCTGTAACGACATGAGAAAGACACTTGAAACACCTCAAACATCTGATTTGGAAGAGGATAAATGAGTCAACAAGCTTGCAAACTTTTTGCCACCTGAAAGCATCTCAAAAACTGAGTTTTGGAGAAGAGCGCTCCCCCTTACACTATATAGGAGCGCCGACGCTCCCCCATACACTGTTAGGGAGTGTTATAACGCTCCCCTGCCCCTTTTAGGGGAGCGCTATAGATTTTGAGAGCGTTGGCGCCCCCTAAAGCTTACTAGGGAGCTCTACAACGCTCTGATGGCCCTTTTGAGGGAGCGCTACCTATTCTGGGCAGTTGTTAAGTTGTTGAGACGTATAGGGGAAGAATCTTTTCATTCTTGGAAAGCATTTGAGCTCGAATCCCTAGTCCATCCATGATCCTAGGGCAGATCCTCAACTGAAGGAGGTAAATCCTCAACTTCCCCAAGGATATCTCAAGTGGTTGAAGCCTCTCCAAGGCTATATAAGCAATCTTTCTAATGGTGAAAGGGGGATGAAAAATAGAGAATGTCAAACTTATGATCCCATAAGTGAGGAATGGAAAAGAGAGAATCATACCAAACTTACGATCTCATGAGTGGTATGGACTGAAAAATGAAGAATTACACCAAACTTATGATCTCATAAGTGGTATGGGAACATAGATGATGGGAGGAAGAGATGAACATATGAAAATTATGATCTTGGAGGAAACTTACAGTCAGCCAAAGGAGAGAAATCATTGAAGYTGTTGTCATCCAGGTTGTGGATCTTTCAGGCAAGGGTTAGACGAAGAGGACTTGACGAAGCTGTCGCATTCGCATCTACGATTGTAAGCACTGCTGTCGTTATTCTCATTAATATGACAAGCTTGGCCTGTTTCTTTCTAGTTTGTGTCTAATACTACATGAACTTATCATTTGTTGATAGATCTGTTTTCAAGCTAATGTCAATAGAGTAGGAAGTGGTCGTATCTTGTTTTGTCCACAGACCTCAGCGAGGAGCAAAATATTGGAGCGCAACTCAGAGCGTGCAGGGACAAATGACGGGTAAAAGGTACTTCTGTTATTCTCCCTTCTCATGCATTAGGCTTAGATAGATTTGAAAGGAATTCAGTGTCCATGATAAGAATTTTTCTGTCTAGGGTTAAGGTCAAGCCTTAGAGGTCGATCTACTTGTCCGCAAGCAGATTTTCCTACAACAGAAACTGGCGACTCCACTGGGGAGATAGCCTCAAATCGAAACCTCTTGTTTTGGTTTTTTCTCCTCATTGACCTTGTTCTTCCCTTTGATTGTTTCAGACCTAGTTTACCCCTTTTTGATTAGTTTCATGAGCTGATTGGCTCCTTGTCCCATCATACTCAGCATCTTTGTCAAGTTGGAACTTCAATTTTTGAATTTTCTTGACATTTCTGGAACTTTTAGACCCTGGCGCCCTTGACTTAGTGTTATCAGAGCGCCAGCGCTTTTTGTAGCTTTACACAGAGCGCTATAACGCTCTTTGCCCTTGGCAACAAAGCGCTAGCCTCCTTTGGCCCAGAAAACTTCAAAATTTGCATTTTTTTGGATTTTTGCCTCTGTGTTCTTCTGCTGAGTGATTTAGTGAGTCAATTTGTCTTCCCTTTTCAGCATTTACATCTATCTGTTGAAGAATAAACACCTTGTTGATTGGATCTTGCAGCCTTCTTCGCTATTTTTCATTAGGTTTTCCCTGTTGAGTGAAATTTGAGATTTATGCATTGTTCCTCTCTCCTCATCAGTTGAGTAAAAAAGCTTAGTGAAGGCCATCAAAGGCCTATAGACCTCTTCATCTCGCTTTGAGTCAAGGTCCTTATCCTTCAACTTTCGCTTTTTGGGTGTAAATTTTTTTTGTTTTTTCTTTGATTGTTTCATCTTTTTCGCTTTTGTTTTGATTGATACGAAGGGTGTATTGTTTGTGTTGCTCTTGCTTATGCTAGTTTGGTTTTCATTCATACCAAGAAGATAATTAGATAAGCATTGCAATTGTATTGACCATCATCCATACACAAACAACGAAGATATCTTCATGATTGATTGAGCATATTAGAAGGCATTTAAAAGTTTTTGCATTACATCAGGATTTGATTGAGAAAAGAATTGTTTGGAATCATTCCGTAGTTGTGCTTGTTAGTGAAATAACCCTCTCTCTCTCCCTTAGCTAGATGTTCATCGAAAAGAAATGATTGCTTATCATGCTTGATGCACTCTTTGGGTCAGAGTCTCAATTCCATTCGTTTCACTTCCATGCACCCCTTTGCGTAAAGAACAACCACTAAAATCAACGCTGATTAAAATTTATCTAGAACTTTTTCTTTGCTAGAATCCTCCACCAACAGTAGAATAGGTGTAGTACTTTGGATTAGGCTGTGATCATAACTCTCCAAAGTTGTCAAAACAAACATTAGTATCCTCAGTTAAGGAGAGTAAATCCAGTTATCGTATAAGTCTGCCTGGGATCCCCCTCTCACACAGGGGTTACGCACGAGGTTGCATTCGAGTAAGCTACGGGGACTAACCCTCCGTGGTTTAACTGATTGTGGTGGTCGGATCGTATTATGGGGATCACTTTGAGGTAAATCCACAATTGCTGCGTGGAAGCTTCTTAGTTGGTTTCAGGCTTGATACCCTACCCGTACATTCAGATCGAACTGTCGACTGTTCCTGCCCAGGGGCTGACTGCGAATTGGTAACCTTAGTGGCCATAATCTTTAGGTTCTTACACAAGGTGACGGTGACGGGAAGTCTCACTGTACCTGGAACAGACATTGGTCAAACTCACTCGGGCTCCTTGGAGGGTAAATCCACAATTACTGTGTGGAAGCTTGCACCAAGGCGTAAGTCTGTTAAGCAGGTCACCATTGTAACTGTTCCACCCTATCCCCGCCCCTTCTGGACTTGATCATGCGACGTTGGATTTCATCACCAACTAGTATGGTCATCAAAAGAAGGTCTCGTTTGCTTGGTTGTGATTCTTAGATTCTTAGTGTGTGTTGTTTCTTTTACTTAGTGGACCTTAGGTCGAGTCAGTGTTAATGGCATCGAATCCTGGGAGTACCAATGGAGGAACCCCTTCTTCTGGGGAACCTTATACCTTTCCTTCATT
>ML780647.1:633018-670518 GCA_009831015.1 Picea engelmannii | reverse complement strand
GGAACCCCTTCTTCTGGGGAACCTTATACCTTTCCTTCATTTGGAAACTTTGGTCCTCCATATGTTGCCACACTGAGTCTTCCAGGACTCACTATTGGATTACCAGTTTGGTTGTTCCCCACTCCAGTGATCCCGAATCCTCCCAACGTTTCAGTTGCACCAAATACTTTGGATGTCAATACACCACCCACACATCAACCTCACATCGAATTTTCGCCTCCTTCGCCCATCAAGTCTCCTTCCATTTCTCCTTCTTCGCCTAGTGAAATCTCTAAAGCAAGTAGCCAGGTTGGTCAGAAGAAGAAGAAATGGAAAGAGAAGAAGAAGAAGAGCCTGAAAAGGACCAAGACCCCAACAACATCAGATGTTGTCTCTAAGCAACCAGTTACTATTGATAGTACTAGGAGTGTTGACGAGATCAACAAGATTAAAAGAAACAATCCAAAACCCAAATTCCCTTGCAGCCTTTGTAAGGGTGACCACTTTCTGAGGGATTTCTCTGGTCTTACCCAGGTCTTAGAAATGTGGTCCTCCACGTCATCGGCCTCTGTCAGTCATGTCGATGATACCCCGTCGACTAGTGATGTTCAGGTTGGTAAGAAGAAGAAAACTGTCAAGTTCGCTTGCATGTTATGTAAAGGTAATCATTACTCTCACCATTGTCCTCGCATGGATGAGGCTTCTTCTCTTTTGGAAAAAATTCAACTTCCAAAAGGTTATCGTAAGATTTCATCCGACCCATCATTGGTTGATGGACTAGTCAATCCGGTTCCATCCTCGGTCAGTCCAGTTGATCGGGTGGTCAATCTAGTTTCCTCCTCGATTGAACCAAAAACCCAAGTGACTAATCCAGTTACGTCATCGATCAACCCCACTCTTCATCAAAAGAGTGACACCAGAGTGGTCGATCGGTTTTCATCTTCGGTCAGTCCCACTTTTCCTCTGAAAAGTGCCAAAGTGGTCGATCCAGTTTCGCCATCGGTCAATCCCATTCCTTCGTTGAGGAATGTCAAAGTGACTGATCTAGTCCCTTCCTCGGTCAGTCCCACTCTTCCTCCAAAGAGTGCTAATGTGGTCTATCCAAGTCCACCATTGGTTGATCTGATCCAATCATCGGTCGATCCTACTCTCCTTCTAGAGAGTAAACCCGATACTGCCCATGTTTTTCTCGTTAATACAGACTCTACCATGCCTGGGGGCATTCCTCCTCCTCCTGTGGAACCCCCTCCAAGTAATGAAGCCATCCTTTTTGATTGGGGTGCGCTAACTGGACCTCGTCTTCCCTCCCACATTCCTTTCCAGATTACAGTACAGGTTCGTGGTCGGGACGTTCCTCAAACACTGATAGATGAAGGTGCGTCCGTTAGTATTTTGTCTTCTATTGCTTGGTACGCTTTGGGTTGTCCACAGCTTGCACCAGTTACACAGAATCTGTTATCTTTTAACAGAGGAACTAGTCAACCTTTAGGGATCCTTCCTCAGTTTCCTGTAACTTTGGGAGGGAAAACTATCTTTATTGATGTCATGGTAGTCCGAGACCCCTTGGATTTCTCTTTACTCCTTGGGCGGGATTATGTCTATGCCATGAAAGCTATTGTATCCACTCTTTTCTGTGTGATATCTTTTCCTCACAATGGAAGAATTGTGACTATTGATCAACTTTCGTTCATTGGCCCCGACTGGGTTACCTCCCTAAGTGGTTCTTATATGCAGACAGTATCACCCCCGCCACATGTTAATTATGTGGCATTGTCTCCCATGGCCTCAACTTCCAACGATTTGGATCTAGTAGTTGACATGGTTATCTCTTCTGTTGGATTATCGGAGCCTGATCTCCTTACCCCTGTCACGACCTTCGACATGTGTTCCTTCCAGAGTGATTCTCTTCCATCCGATGAATATCTCTTGGAATCCATGACCGAGTTTTGTCCCTTGACATGGTATCCTTCCAGAGCATTATCCTCTTGGAATCCATGATCAAGAAGCAGTCACGAGCATAGTTTCTCTTCTTTGTGGAAAGCTTGTTAAAAAATGAAACAGAGGCCACTAGCTTTCATGCTGGGGGCATCACGAGCATAGTTTCTCTTCTCTGTGGCAAGCTCATTAAAAAATGAAACAGAGGCCACTAGCTTTCATGCTGGGGGCATCATGAGCATAGTTTTCTTCTTTGTAGCAAGCTCGTTAAAAAATGAAACAACAATCTGGGGATCAAACCTAGAACCTTGAGCATAGTTCTTTTCCTGTGTCAAGCTCGTTAAAAAATGAAACAATTACCTCTCCCTTCAAGTTGAGTCTTTCGCCAGATCTTGTAGATGTCGAGTCGAGTCTTTCATTAGGTCTCATTTTTTAACCTTCATTTCATCCACCTGTATCCTTTTTCTCCATCTAGCACAGAAATTGGTGACAACCTCAAAGTCGGTGAATGAATTGAAGCTTGGGGGGCATGTCTCTAGTCGTTGATGATCATTTTGGAGTCAATCCACTAGCTTTCAAGCTAGGGGCATACCGAGCTTAGTCTTAGTTCTTTCTCGTTCTCGTAAATACATGAGAATGCAACCGGGTAAACTTTTATCTCTTTTTCGGACCCATACGGATACGAACACATGAAAAAGGAACCCCCCTGGAGTCTTCTTTAAACCCTTTTCAGACTCTCTAAATATCAAAAGATTGTCGAGTGACCTTGCTTCCTTTCACACTCGTTAAAAGGTCAAAAAGGGTGTCTTTCGAGAGGTAGTTTAACCCTTTTTCGATCTCGATGGACTACTGTACGAAAAAAGGAACTGAGAGAGTTCTCTTTTAAGTGTTTTTCCCAACTCTATAATCTTGAAAAACCTTCGAGTTTTCTGTCTTTGGACTCGTTAAAGCACGCATCAACAGGCCCATATGGGAATGAACTCTTAATTCTTCCGGTTCGTTAAACAAAGGAAGAGGAACTTACCGAAGGTGAGTTATATCAAGCATGTGTTATCCTCCTCGAGCTCGTTAAATCAAAAAGAGGTACTCATCTATCTTGATGGGGGAAAAATTGAAAGGAGCAAGCCAAGCAGTCTCTTGAGAATACCCTCTAGCACTTCTTAGAGTCACCCTTGAACACGACACTTTGTCACTTTGCACATATCATAATTCCCTGAACCTCTGCACTGAGCCAATCCTTTGAGTTTCCTTTCACGCCTTTGGGTCACCTAACGTAAGTCACAGTATCCATTGCATAGTTTGGTCCATGTCATGTTTTGTTGTTGTGTCTCAGTGTTCAAGGGAAGTATCCGCCTCGAGAGTCATCCATCCCAAATATCTTGCCTCAAAACCTGTGTCAGTCCATGTCCATTTGATCTGCCAATTACATCTCTATGTCCATTTCGTATCGTTGATGGGGGATACATCAAGGCCCTCCCTCGACGAGTCTATTCCTGTCGACTTCAACACATTATCCAGGAACCAGACATAGAAACCAGTTAGTACTTTGGGACCTGCATGCCTTAATGGCATGCCTCCTCACATTCGACAGTAGGTTTTCATCATTGACCTCTGATCAAATGATTCCACGGGTGTTCGACTTCAGCTCATCTATTCACATTTGCTGGAATGTACTAGGGTACCTTGGGAATCATTGACATTAATGGTGATTTCCCTCGCACTTGTTAATGGTTTACACCATTGACCGGTAATCAAGTGGTTTCTGCCATGTTTGACATCATGACATCTATTCACATGGTCAGAATCGTACCACATTGGGATTGGTAAGAAGACCCTGGGTTGAGTGACCACTTTGACATATACTTTGCCCAGGTTGCGAAGGAGTTTTTATTGGACAAGAACACATATACTGTCACATAGATCCACTTTGTATTGGTCGTGGCTATGTCTTATCATCTCATAGATCCACTGTGTATTCTTCGTGGCTACGATTAGTCTGAGTCATTAGAGTATAGATCCACATTGTATCTTCGGTGGCTATACCTTTTTTATCAATACAATTATGGATCCGCAGTGTATTTTATGGCAGCCATATCTTGCAAGCCTTGATCACCCAAGCATAGGTATGCCTGCCTTGGGTTTTGAAACATGTCATGATGTTTGTTGGATGTTTGTGTGCAGCTTTTGTCGGGTTCTCCGAGTCTATACCCTTGCTTGAGCATCTACAAAGTATTTCAGTTATCATTTCCCATCTTCTAACTTCATACTTTGGGGGGCAATCTGTTACACATCAAAATCACTCACTTTGATAGTGTCGCAAGTGTCGTCATTACAAGTGTTGCAAGTGTCGCATTTTGCTCACAAGGTCGCAAAGTGTCGCATGTTGCTCACAAGTGTCGCAAGTATCAAGAAAATCATACTGCCATGATGCATATGTCATGCCTATAATGACATGAGAAAGACACTTGAAACACCTCAAACATCTGATTTGGAAGAGGAGAAATGAGTCAACAAGCTTGCAAACCTTTTGCCACCTGAAAGCATCTCAAAAACTGAGTTTTGGAGAAGAGCGCTCCCCCTTACACTATCTCGGAGCGTCGTTTCTCCCCATACACTGTTAGGGAGCGTTATAACACTCCCCTGCCCCTTTTAGGGGAGCACTATAGATTTTGAGAGCGCTGGCGCCCCCTAAAGCTTACTAGGGAGCGCTACAACGCTCTGATGGCCATTTTGAGGGAGCGCTACCTATTCTGGGCAGTTGTTAAGTTGTTGAGACGTATGGGGGAAGAATCTTTTCATTCTTGGAAAGAAGTTGAGCTCGAATCCCTAGACCATCCATGATCCTAGGGCAGATCCTCAACTGAAGGAGGTAAATCCTCAACTTCCCCAAGGATATCTCAAGTGGTTGAAGCCTCTCCAAGGCTATATAAGCAAGCTTTCTAATGGTGAAAGGGGGATGAAAAATAGAGAATGTCAAACTTATGATCCCATAAGTGAGGAATGGAAAAGAGAGAATCATACCAAACTTATGATCTCATGAGTGGTATGGACTGAAAAATGAAGAATTACACCAAACTTATGATCTCATAAGTGGTGTGGGAACATAGATGATGGGAGGAAGAAATGAACATATGAAACTTATGATCTTGGAGGAAACTTACAGTCAGCCAAAGGAGAGCAATCATTGAAGCTGCTATCATCCAGGTTGTGGATCTTTCAGGCAAGGGTTAGACGAAGAGGACTTGACGAAGCTGTCACATTCGCATCTACGATTGTAAGCACTGTTGTCGTTATTCTCATTAATATGACAAGATTGTCCTGTTTCTTTATAGTTTGTGTCTAATACTACATGAACTTATCATTTGTTGATAGATCTGTTTTCAAGCTAATGTCAATAGAGTAGGAAGTGGTCGTATCTTGTTTTGTCCACAGACCTCAGCGAGGAGCAAAAGATTGGAGCGCAACTCGGAGCGTGCAGGGACAAACAATGGGTAAAAGGTACTTCTGTTATTCTCCCTTCTCATGCATTAGGCTTAGATAGATTTGAAGGGAAGTCATTGTCCATGATAAGCATTTTTCTGTCTAGTGTTAAGGTCAAGCCTTAGAGGTCGATCTACTTGTCCGCAGGCAGATTTTCCTACAACACCAAGTCCCTCCATTCCATTCCACCAGTCAAACCCAAGAACCAAGCTTCAATGCATCACCTCAGGCTCACTACATCATACGACCACAATTCTAGAACAATACATAACCACAACACACAAGCACTAAGCTCCAATGCTCGAAAGCCACTCTACAATCCTCAAGACTCGCACCTGTAGCCATCGAGACACACAATTCAATGCATATGTACAATGCGCCAGGGAAAGCCCATGAGTCAAGCATCGAAGGATAGCCTTAGATTCATTTCATCAACATTAGGTTGGAAGTCACCTTAATTAGTTGTAAATGCAAAGTATAAGAACTTAGAACAAGATAAGCGAGAGGGGGCTTCATGCGCGCTAGGAGGGTAAGTTAGAGGAATTAACGAGTGGGGTACAGTGCTAGCGTAGCTACCAGGCGAAGGAGTCAATAGTTTTCTTAGGTGAAGAAATCAATCTTATATGCTTTAACCCTAACCTAGCCACTCCCCTAAAGAGAGTAACGTCTGTTTATAGACAAGTAAAGAAAAACTTACGCCTATCCCTGTTTTCTAGTTAAGTTGCGCAAATGTAAAACATCATTGAACTCACCCTGACAAATTTGGTTGATGCAGGATAAATCATACAGGATGGTTAGGACTTGAGGGAATCAAGGTAGAGGAGCATCGTCACAGGCACCGCCAACACCGCCAGTGCCGCTGCCACCATCGCCCAAACTAGCTCTCATACTGCGCTCTTTGGAGGCCATAAATGAGACTTTAAAGGGGCGACAACCAACAGGGATCGAAGTGGAAACCCCACCGTCTGGAATAGGTAATCTAGAAGCATCGAGGGATTCAGGGGGAGGACCTCCACCCGAAGACATCACTAGAGAAATGCTGAAGATTAAACTTTTGGAGTTTTTCAGGGGTCACGCCAGTGAACGCGCAGAAGCATGGTTGGAAGGCATGACAATGTGTTTTTCCTTAAGGGACTATGTGTCCACCTCAAAGGCGAAGATAGCGATTTTTTAGTTGAGATACACTGCCTTGAACTGGTGGGGAAACCTGAAAAGACAACAGCATCTTACCCCAGACACCATATCTTTGGAACTTTTCGAGGAGAGGTTCTGAAGGAAATATCTGTCAGCTTACTATGAGGAACAGCAGGTAGGGGAATTTCATGTTATAATATAGGGAAACAGGACCATAGAATAATATGAGATTAGGTTTATGGAATTGGTCAAGTATGTTTCATATATGGATAATGACCAATGACAGGCAGAACACTTCATCTATGGGCTAAACCCTAAGATAAGGGCTATGGTGCAGATGTGGAAACCGTCTTCAGTAGCGTAAGCTGTGGAAAATGCGTGTTATGCAAAGGAACACATGAACTTAAGTGGAGGGTCCTGGATTCATGGGGAAGACCCCTAAGACATTTCCCAGGGGAGGGGGCTCAAGGCCACCTCCATATGGTAATAGATTTGCACCAAGGACAGTAGCCGCAGGAATTTCAATGGCAGTGAGTGCAGCATCTCACTCATCACCAACGATGCAGACAGGTCCACAACCATCTCAAGGAACAACTAGTAGGGGCAGGGGTTCTAGGGGAAGGAACTCATTTCAGAGACAGTCACATAATAGTGCATAGGTTCAATCCCGTGTTACCTGTTGGGGATGTGGAGGACCCCATTACTAGCGTGACTACCCAGAGTTACAATCAATATTCATGCATAGAAAAGGAAAGGCCCCGATGGGAAGAGCAAGTAGTAGGCACCATATTTACACAGCGGTTAATAATCGCTAGGCCCAACATCAATCCACGGTGGTGGAGTCATCAGGTACGCTAAATCATATCAATGTTAAGATTTTATTTGATTCTTGTGCGATGGATAGTTTCATTTCACCATTTGCATTAGAAAAGAGTGGGTTGGTAGGCTATGAGCACGATGACTTTAAACAATTCGATATGGCTTCGAGGGAAAAACAAGTAGTAGGACCTAGCATTGATAATTATATAGTAGACCTATGAGTGTGTACTAACAGGTTGAAGGTATATGTCACTGCTCTCAGGGCGTATGATCTAATCATTGAAATGGATTGGTTAGAACCTCATAGAGATTTGGTAGATTGTTTCACAAAAATGGTGCTTTGTGTCAACAACGAAGGAAGGCTAGTGGAGATCTAGGGTGTACGGAGAGAGGTGTCTCTATGCTTTATCTCAACTATCAAGGTTAAGCGATGCTTGAGGCAAGGGTGTCCACTATATGTAGTGGAAGCATTGAATGAAAGGGAGGGACCCTCATTAGATTAGTACCCAGTATTGTCATAATTTAAGGATGTTTTTCCGAACAAGTTACTAGGGTTACCTCCTGAAAGGGAGCTTGATTTTACTATTGAGATAAAACCTGGTGCAGAACCAATTTACAAGACTATGTATCGGATGATAGCGTCAGAACTTTGTGAGTTGCAAATGGAGTTGAAAGAGTTACTAGACTTAGGGCTAATAAGGCCCAGTGTTTCACCTTGGGGTGCACCAGTAATTTTTGTAAAGAAGAAGGATGGATCCTTACGACTGTGTATAGATTACAGGGACTTGAACCATGCTAAAGTGAAAAATAGGTACCCAATGTCATGAATAGATTACCTCTTCGATTAGATGAAAGAAGCAGTGGTATTCTCAAAGATCGATTTGCGATCAGGGTATCAGCAATTAAGGATTAAGGAAAGCGATATCCCAAAAACTGTTTTTCGAACTCGGTTTGGGCATTACGAGATTGTCATAGTACCTTTCGGATTGACCAATGCGCCAGCAGTATTCATGAGCCTCATGAATGGCGTATTTCGGAAGTACTTAGACCATTTTGTACAAGTCTTTCTAGATGACATCCTCATCTATTCCAAAAACGAAAGAGAACATGAGGAACACTTACGAGTGGTGTTGTGTTGCCTTAGAGAGAACAAATTGTATGGGAAGTTGTTGAAGTGTTCCTTCTTTCAGAAAGAGATCCACTATTTAGGTCATATCATTTCTGGTGAAGGAATATATGTGCACCCAGAAAAGGTAAAGGCCATTATGGAGTGGCCAGTGTCAAAAAATGCCCATGAGGTGAGAAGCTTCATGAGGCTAGCAGGTTATTATCGGAGATTTGTGTAATGATTCTCTAAAATAGTGAAACCCATCACCACTTTATAGTGAAAGGGGTTTAGGTATGAATGGACAAAAGAATGTGATAGTGCATTCATTGAGCTTAAGAGGTTACTAACTAGTGCGCCAATTCTACGAGTGTTGGATATGGAAAAGGACTTCACAGTCTGCACGGATGCCTTAAAGCAAGGGTTTGGGGTCATGCTAATGTAGGATGGAGGAGTGATAGATTATGTGTCAAGGAATTTGAAGAAACATGAAGAGCTATATGTGACTCATGATTTAGAGTTGGCAGTTGTAATGCTAGCTCTGAGACTTTGGAGGCACTATCTTGTGGGGCGAAACTTTGAGCTCAAAACATCTCTTCACTCAAAGGGATCCGAATGTCAAGAAAAGATGATGGAGTGAGTTTATGAGTGAGTATGATTTTGGTATTTCATACATCAAGGGAAAGGAAAATATGGTCGCAGATGCCTTGAGTAGAAGACCACATGTCTTCTCCTTAGTACCCTTAAAGGTCAATTTGAGGGAACATGTGTTGATGCAACTCCAAGGAGACAATTGGTATTTAGAGGTTACTTCAAACCTCCAAAGTGGGAGGAAATTAGATCGAAAGTATGAAGGATATAGCCTGGAATCAGACGAACTGTTAAGATATCGGGGAAGGATGTACATCCCTAAAAATGGGGATATTCAAAGCATCATACTGAAGGAAGCCCATAGAGCACTTTATTGTGCACATCCGAGTGTGAAGAAGATGTACACAGACATGAGGAAACATTTCTTATGGGTAGGCATGAAGTGCGATGTATTCCATTTCATCGCCAAATTCCTAGAGTGTCAACAAGTGAAAGTCGACCACCATCACTCAGCAGGCCTCCTACAACCACATGATGTTCCTATGTCCAAGTGGGAAGTCATCTCTATGGATTTTGTTGTGGGGTTGTCGCTCACATCTCATAGACACAATGTCATTCTTGTGATAGTGGATAAGTTAAACAAGAGTGTTCATTTTATTCCAGTTAGAGACACTTATGATGTCACTGATGTGGCACATGTGTTTGTAAATGAGGTTATCCATTTGCATGGGATACCTAAGAAGATCATTTCAGATAAGGGACTCCAGATTTAGTTCTAGGTTTTGGACAAGTTTGCAGTCAACATTGGGGACTCAGTTGAACTTAAGCACAACTTATCATCCTAAAACAGATGGGAAAATTGAGAGAGTAAATCAAGTCATGGAAGACATGCTCAGGATGTATTTCATGGATAATCAAACCCAGTGGGAGAAGTACCTACCTTTGGTAGAGTTTGCCTACAATAACAGTTTTCATAGCTCCATCGGAATGCCACCCTACGAAGATTTGTATGGAAGGCCATGCAAAACACCATTGAGTTGGGAAATATTAGAAGACTGAGTAAAAGTGGGGCCAGAATTGATTCAAGAGATGGAGGAATAGGTGATTTAGATTAGAAAGAGACTGAAGGAAGCACAGGATAGACAGAAAATTTATGTGGATGCACATAGGACCGACCAAAGTTATGAAGTGGGTGACCAAGTTTTTATTCGTATCAGGCCTAACAAGAGTACCATACAGTTCGAGAAGGGGACAAAGTTGTCACCTCAGTTTATAGTGTTAGAATATAGAATATGGTGTGCTCATTTTACCATTAACGATACCTTCGTCACCCAACCATAGGTTGAAGCCTCCCTCCGAGCACCTTAACCTTGACTGAGAAATACTCTGGAAGCAAACCCTAGGCCAGATAGCCAAACAAAGAGTAGTGTATCAATCCCCAAGGATAGTGCATCACAAAAAGATGATCAGATGTTCCAAACCCTAGCCAAGAGATATTCAAGCCAATACTGAAACTAGCTGTTGTTGTAGCTGCACCTGCAAGCCTCCTCCAAACCTACGTACCAGACTGCAACTACAATGCACACCAACTGAGAAACTGTTGCGCAGAATTGGCTCTGTCTACAACTGCTGAGATGCTGCAAATGAGAATTGGCACCCTGTATTTATAGTAATCCTGCTAGTTAGTTGGGGCCAACTTCTGCTTCTAGGTATGTGTATGTTCAGTATATTATTATTAATTCTGTCCAACTTCTTCTCTTGGAGGCTAATAGCCTAATATAAATTATCTTCTTGAGCCGAAAAGGATTCTAGGGTTATTAGCCAACTCATTAGGGTTTCTCTTGCTTCCCAGAGTCTTCTATTCTCGTCAGGTTCACACGTGAGGGTAAATACCTCCCGCAGCTACCATAATATTAACACTCCCTCCTAACTAGAGAGGTATTTACTGGTAATGGACTTGATCACAAAATATACCATTTACCTGGTAGAATCAATATAGTCATCTAGACTATTTCATTACTAGATCATGAGCATCACCATCATCATTAGCTGCATCATCTCTTGAAACCATACTTCATCTGAGTAGTTTGATATGATGTTGGATAAGTCACTCTCACCATAGAGTGATACAAGAGGAGTAAAAGATATGAACTGTTTTCCGTCTGTAAAATATCTGCTCATCATTCATCTGAATGATCATTATCTCCAATAAATTGTTGATAGTCTTCAAGGAAATTAGAACGAGGATAGTACACACCTGTGTCTATTTATAGTAGTACATAACTACAATCCAGTGGTTCACTACCACATTAATTAATACATAAGTACTTTATCAACAACGTATGGTTGGGAACGGTGAAACATATTCACCACAGTAGTCCTCATCTACTATCATATAGTCTTCATAACAAACATCTCAGAGTATCCTGAATAGAAACAATGTTATGATATAAATTGTATCATCTCGGTCAATCTTTCACTCGCGTTTGTGAGATCTAAAAGAATCTCTGCCACCACAATAGACTTCATCTGCATAGAAAAAATGTGATGATAAAAACCGAATCATTTGGGCCAATCTTTCACTCACGTCTGTGAGATCTGAAGGAGTGTCTACCCTCAATATAGAATATCAACAATAATCATCTGGGCCAATATTTCACTCACGTCTTTGAGATATGAAAGAATGTCTGCCCTCAATATAGAATATCAACAATGGGCTATCTGCCCCATTCTTCTCAACCAAGGAAGAAGGATTATTTCGGATTTATGATACTGGACCATTTCTCACCCTCAACCATTCCTCCAACACTAAACAAAGTGTAACCTGGAGAGAATGAGTCTGCCCTCAAGAAATTTTTGGACCATTCCTTACCTTGGGCCATTACTCCAACACTAAACAAAGTGTAACCTGGAGGGAATGAGTCTGCCCTAAGGAATGAATGTCCTAGACTATTCCCCACCCTGGGCCATTCTTTCGACACTAAACAAAGTGTAACCTGGAGAGAATGAGTATACCCTCAAGGAATAAATGTCCTTGATTGTTGAGCCTAGAATATTCCCCACCTTGGGCCATTCCTCCGACACTAAACAAAGTGTAACCTGGAGAGAATGAGTCTGCCTTCGAGGAATAACTGTCCAAACCATTCCCCCCCCTGGGCCATTCCTCCGACACTAAACAAAGTGTAACTTGGAGAGAATGAGTATGCCCTCAAGGAATGCCTGTCCTTCATCAACCTCCAAAATGGACGATGCTTCGAAACTTCTCACAACTGTGAACTTCGAAAGAATGACTACCCAGTGAGGTGGACCATTCTACTTGACCACTACTCAGAGTGACTGCCAAGAAGAATGACTGTCCTAGACCACTCCCCATAATGGGAAGTCATTGTCTATGATACATCAACAATCATTCTGCCTCCCATGTTAACTACAATGGGAAGTCACTATCTGTGAAAAATCTCAATCCACTTTCCGAACAGGCAATCATCTGTCCAATCTGGACTATTTTTCAATTACAAAGATAAACAATATTTTCAATGCTTCCTCCTAACTGGAGAGTTATTTCGATTACAAAAATAAATGTTTGCATACCTTCTTCTAGCTTGGAGAGTCTTCCCTTCTAGCTAAGAGAGTCATTTCCACGAGCTCTACCTTGAGTATGCAAGTTCTTTCATATTGAATAGGGGCTTTACCAAAATGTATGCTTATCTGCTCATCTGCGGAGATATGTATTAGAGAATCACTTTGTCCTTTCTAGACTTCATTATGGATAATAAAATCCTTGTACTTTAGTCTGGAATACTGTGAAGGCTTCATGTGGATCTGAACAATAGATTATATCATAGTTGGAGAACTGGAACATATCCATGTGGTACTTCTTCTGTCATCATGAGATCTGATCTTCTGAGTAGTCATCTTGATGTTATAGGAAATCTTCACCATGCTTCTGTTGTGCACTAGAGGTTCTCCACCATGTCGTCTACTGCATGTAGGAGTCTCTTTCTGGTATGGCTCAAAGTCTTGAGATTTCTCTTTATATTCTCTTTATTCAATTTCTCTGGAGAACATTCTTAGCATTCATCTGATGTAGAATTCCGACTCATGGATGTTACGGATAATATAATGACTTATATAGAGATAGGTCTGGTGTATTGGAACAATCAATCATCATAGTCTTCTCCCTCCATCTAAGATAATTTCTGGTTCTAGATCTCATAATGCTTTCATTCATAAGTCTTCCATACACTGTTCTTCATCACGACTTTCAGTTCTTCTGCTTGATTTCTTTTAGTGAGTTCGTATAAGGCTGGTATAGTGACTGGTTGTTCCGATTTCTCTTCCTTTCTTGGAATCTTTGTGTTCTTCTATAGATTTTGGGTTCATGGAGTTTCTTATAGATTCCATGTCCTAGAGATTCCACGTCTTACCTTCATTATAGGATCATAGATCTGGATGGACAACCAAGAATACTTTAAGGCTTCTGAGGAATTATTCTTCTACGACTGAACTGAACACATGTTTTCTTTCATGACTGCTACCATGGATATATATATTTCATCACCTTCAATGAATCATAGGATTAGCTCCCTCCTAATCCTTGCTTCATGTAAGAGTGCATATAATCTGCTCCCTTCGTCTGACTGAGTCCATGCTTCTGTCTCCATCCTAATTGTCTTCTACAATATATAATAGAGTCCATGTGTCCATCTGCATCCTTATTGTCTTCTGCAATATATAATTATCTTTATTTTTCTAACAGAGTCCACGCTTCCATCTTAGTTGTCGTCATAAGTCTTTCTCCAATTTCTCTTGATGTCTGACTTCTAAGCCTCTTCAAGATTGATTCTGATTTCGGCTTATCTTGTAATAGCTTTCACATGATATATTTCATTATTTCATGTGTATAATGATATTCATTATTATCTTATTGTTCTTCCATAGGTATATTTCTTCTTGGAACACACTATCTTTCAATAGATATATATACAAGATATGTACAAAGACGATGCAAGCAAGATATGTACAGAAAATAAGAATAGTGTTGTTTACCTTTTAGTAGAAGAAGTCTCTTCCATCCTGCTTAGTCTTCTTTGTAGGTTCCTTTTCTTCGACAACTGATGCTTCATGCTTCTCTTTCCTTTTCTTTATCTCAGGACACTGGTTCCTGTAGTGACCATACTTTTGACAGTTGAAGCACTGTATTTCTTAAATGTCTTTTCTTTGTTTTGGCTTCTGTCTTGAATCGAACTTTATTTTGTCTCTGAAGTTCTTGAATGTTGTTGTGAAGGCTTGATCATTGTACTTCTTTTGAGGTTTCTCTTTTGCATTGATCCTTGATTCTTCTTGAGCACAGCAAGTCCAAAGTCCTTCAAATGTCGGGTACTCCTTCCTTGTGTTCATGCTTGCGGAAAATGCATCCCATGTCTTGGAAAGACCACTGAGTACTATGTTCATCAATTCCTTTTCTGAAGTGATCTCTTCAATAGCTTGTAGTTGATCTCTTAGCTGGGAGATCCTTACAAAGTGTGATGTTATGTCATCGTCATCATTCATCTTCATGTCATGGAGCTCATTCTTTAGACTCGTGAATGTTTCTGACTGAGAAGAGATTTGTTAGGGCATCATACATCTTCTTCGATAAGTCAAGATGGGAGATGTAGGGTATCAAGTGGTATTTTATGGAATACACTATGATACTCATAGCATTTATGTCAACATCTTTGAACTTCTCCATAGCTACAACGTTTTGCGGTTCCTTCTCTTCTCCTTCTTCAAACTCTGGCTTCATGATATTTCCTTTCACAATATCCAACACTTTATTCTTAGAAAGGATGAGGTCAATCCTTGTCTTCCATGCTCTAAAGTTATATGCTCCATCTATCTTGTTCTCAGACTTCATAGAGTTCGTCATGGCTCGCTTGACTTGGTCACACCCTAGATTTGACCAGAAATCCAAAATTCACGTCTTGATCTTCTGAGAGTACCAGGAGATGCGTGGGGCTAGGGAACACTGATCAATCCATAGATTAGGTCAATCTCATCAATTAAGGTGCCTCAACAAGAGGTTTAGGTTTTTTGCAACTGCTTCTGCTGGTAACCCTAGCGGCAGTGCTTTTGGAAATTGCTCCTACTAGTAACCCTAGAGGCAGTACCTCAATGAGCTCAATATCTAGCGGCTATGTTTCCTTCCAGCATTTTAGGCTGACTGAAGGGGTGTGGTCCCATAACCTGTTAGAATATATAATATGGTGTGCTCATTTTACCATTGATGATACCTTCGTCACCCAACCATAGGCCGAAGCCTCCCTCCGAGCACCTTAACCTTGACTGAGAATTACTCTAGAAGCAAACCCTAGGATAGATAGCCAAACAAAGAGTAGAGCAGCAATCCCCAAGGATAGTTCATCACAAAAAGATGATGAGGTGTTCCAAACCCTAGACAAGAGATATTCAAGCCAATACTAAAACTAGCTACTACTACACCTGCACCTGCAAGCCTCCTCCAAACTTGCATATCAGACTGCAACTGTAGTGTGCACCAACTGGGAAACTGCTGCACAGATCTGGCTCTGTCTGTAACTGCTGAGATGCTGCAAATGAAAACTGGCACCATGTATTTATAGTAATCCTTCCAGTTAGCTAGGGCCGACTTCTCCTTCTGGGTATGTGTCTGTTTAGTATATTATTATTAATTCTAGTCGACTTCTTCTCTTGGAGGCTAATAGCCTAATATAAATTATCTTCTTGAGCTGACAAGGCTTCTAGGGTTATTAGCCAACTCATTAGGGTTTCTCTTGCTTCCCAGAGTCTTCTATTCTTGTCAGGTTCACACGTGGGGGTAAATACCTCCCGTAGCTACCATAATATTCACATATAGGACCATTCAGAATCCAAGAGAAAATTGGACTCGTTGTCTATCGTCTCATACTGCCACCCCACTTGCATAAAACTCATAATGTATTTCATGTATCTGTTTTACATCATTATGTTGCTGATGAATCACATAAACTAAATTGGAAGGAATTGTAGGTATTGGACGTGGGAACTCTCACGGTAGAACCATTACGCATATTGGACCATAGAGTCCGACAACTCAGGAACCGTCTGGTAGACCAAGTTAAGGTCCAATGGGACAAGTATAATCCAGGATCTGCTACTTGGGAAGACGTCGAGACACTACAACGAGACTATCCCTCACTTTTTTTACCACCTCGAGAATATGTTTCTTGGAAGTTGGGTGTATGTAACACCAACTTTTGAATCAGACAACCAAGATCACCTGAGGCCTACATACTTTTATTTTCTATTTATAGTGAAACTATTAAATGATACACGTAAGATTTTAAGACGTATGAACCTTTATGAATGTTTAAATATATTTGGATAATGATGGATACGATGTGATATATTGTGAGAATGTAAATTTTATGAATGTTTAAATGTTATTGATGATGATGGATATGATGTGATCTACTAGGTGAATGTAAATTTTATGAATGTTTAAATGTTATTGATGATGATGGATACGATGCGATCTACTAGATGAATGTAAATTTTATGAATGTTTAAATGTTATTGATGATGTTGGATATGATGCAATATATTTTGTGAATGAAAATTTTATGAATGGGTGTCGAAATTGAATTATGGGATATTATGAGATTTATTTCTAACTTGAAAAATTTGATGTTAAGTTGTTGGTACACGGATACCGAATTGGAATGATGTTTGTATGCAATTACATGATAATAATGCATAGATATGTATGAGTTTTTGTTATAGACTAATCTGTAGGTCATGGGCTATGAAATAGCTAAGGGATAATAATGATGAAAGTGAATGACATGACCACTAGCCGAGAAACAATATGGTATGAATATTTGTATGTGAAATTATATTGGTTTGGATACATTGCTATGATATGTGGACTAGTGTAGGATTTCAAGTGATGAGACTACCCAAAACCAAATAAACGATGACAAAAATCCCAGCAACACGGTGCCACTATATATTCCATTGTAGGGTGTGGACCCTAGTTATGATTAGGAGGGGTGGAGGCATTTCCCACCGTGTATCCTATGAAACCTGGAGTCATGGGAAGACAGTGTTAGCTCATGCTCCCCTAGACCTGTGATGATGACTATCAATTGCCTACTGGGGAGGCTTGGTCGAGATAGTGACACTTCCGCTTATGGCTTCTATTTGGAGTTAGGTCAATATAGTTGATGCTCCAAGATAGTCCAACAGAGGAAGGATAGGAATGAAGATGGAAGTAAGTTAGGGAGGAAGGATGAGTAGAAATAGTTGAGAAAGTATGGAGATTTGTCTTATGGTGGAATTTATTGTTTTTCCCTTCTGAAAAGAAAATGTGTATATACGAATATTCATAATTACATAAATAAACCACAAGTGTCTAAATAAAATTGTTGAACTAGATAATTGTAATTAAAGGATTTCGCAAACATTTGATTGGTTTATAGTCTTTTATAAAAGAATAGTCTTGTTGATTGGATTGGATGAATACATAAATTACTATAAGGGTGATAGTTATTGATTATTAGTATATGCACGAGACTTGTATGTACTAGCTACACATGCATTTCTTGTACATGTACACTAGTATGTATGAGTTTTCTTGTCTTACTTACTAATAATGTCGATTAATTGATATGAATGTGTGAACCATGTTTCTTTTCCTTTGTATCATGAAATACCTTAACTTCGGGATGAAGTTTCTTGAAGGGTGGGTGTATGTAACAACCCTGGTTAAATAGTTGCATAGGGTTTATTAAGTATAGTTAATTAATTAATTAACTGTCTTAATGTGTATTAGTTAAGTAATGATTAATTATTAATAATATTATTTATTTATTTATTTATTGTTTATTAAATGTTGATTAATTAATTAAATGATTACTTAACACATTCAAAGATTTGGGTAATGAATTAAATGGTTGAATAACTTTAAATTATTTACAATAAGACTTTACCTATGCAAGGGGGGAATGAAGCATGGGGTGGAAGAATAAGGTAATAAAGGAATCAGATAAGGTAATAAAGGAATGGGATAAGGTAATAAAGAATAGGATAAGGTAATTAATGGAGGAGAGGAGAGTCAGTGAATGGGGGGAGATATGATGGGGAAGAGTCCTACGGGGGAGGATTATAAAAATTTGGGGGAGGAAGAATTATTTTGAGGGGAGGACTGTATTTCTTGTGGTGGCATATTTTCTAGTTTTGGAGTTTTGGTGAACCATTGCAGGGGGCACCAGGTTGCTGGAAGTTTTGGGCTCGGGGGCCAAGATTCCTTTTGGTATCCTGGAGCTAGGGAGCCGGATAGGTTGCTCCTAGCTGGCTGGGTGGTTAGTCGGTTTTGGGCAGGGTTTGGTCAAGTAGTAGGCTGGGAAAAGCAGTAGGGAGGACAACTAGATAAGCGGGAATTTAGCATCAGGCAGAGGTATTTTTATTTCTGAATTTGTTGAGTTATGTGATGATTATGTAATTTATTTCATGTTGTGGATAAAATTAATTTTCTGTTGAATATTATATGTTTATACGATGATTAATGAATTACTTATGCATTGAAATAAATTATGTTTAATTGTATGAATTTTTTAGGCTTTGTTAATCTTCGATCACTACAGAAATGCAGAAACTCCGTGACAAAGTCAGAGAACAGCAATAAGACAACAGCCAAAAATACAAGAGCAGAGTTGATCAAAAGAGAAGAGAAGTTCAATTCAAAGTTGGGGATGAGGTTTTAACTCATTTGAGAAAGGAGAGGTTTCCAAGGGTAACATATAACAAGTTAAAGATGAAAAATATAAGACCATGCAGGATTCTCAGAAAATTTACAGCCAATGCTTATGAGATTGAGTTTCCAAACAATGTTGGGATATCGTCAATATTCAATGTTGCAGACCTGTATCCTTACAGGAGAGATGAAGTAGGAGAATCAGATGATCAGAAATAAATTTCATGGGAAGAACAATTGCCCATAGAAAAAAAACCTCAGATGGAGAAAATCATCGAACAGAGGGATGGAAAGAAAACTAGAATAAAGACATACACTGAGTATTTGGTGAAGTGGAAAGATCACCCCATGGAAGATGCAAGTTGGGTCACAGAACCTGATATTTTGAAACATGGAAAGATAGTACAAGATATCATGGACAGGAGTCAATGAAATTTTCTTAACCAGAGGAATATGATGCAGGAGCATCGCCTTCAAGATGACAGCGCACACATGGAGGCAAACAAAGGACATTTTCACAACACTAGAATTTCAAGTCGAGCATTAACTCATAATTTAATTGGGTTGTTGAGATATTTTGTTGAGTAATTTGAATATTGTAACTTGTTTGTAAAGTCTCTAAGGACTGTAAGAACTGCAAACATGGAGTGTTGACTTTGTATGATAGTAATTAGCAGTTATTGTGATAGGACTGAGTAGGTGTTAGATTTAAAAGGTTGAAATGATAGATTTCAAAATAGGATGAGAGAGCTCATGGAGTCGGTCCTTAGATATTTTTTATTTTACATTTTAATAGAGAAGGATAAAAATATAGAGAAGCAGAATAGAGTATGAGAGGATTGTAGTCAAACCAAATCAGAATAGAATAGAGGAACAATGTGTGATTTTCATTTTTATGAATGAATAGAGCAGACGAAAATTTTCCCAAACTGGACTGTGTTCATCTAAATGTGATTGCATGAATACTTCAATCTGTATGTGGTATTTGTCTCATTCTTGTTCCTGTATGAGAGTTCGAGAGGACGACTGCATGAAACTGTAACGAAAGTGGATCAGTTCCAAATATTTTCTCTTATGAACCGTGTATGCAAGGTGTGCATTCACAAACGCAAGGTGTTCATTGACTAAGTCTTAGAATGACTTAGAGAGGAGGGTTCAGAGAGAAGAAAGAGGGAACTTGAGGATCCAGGTGCAAGGAGTGCATAGAGGCTAGAAGTGGCCAAGTTTTGAAGGAACAACCTAAGGGAATGCCAGGTGGGCATCAGGTATTTTCTTTTCAAGAAAACTCCTTGAATCTGAGTTGTTCGATATTTTTGAATGCAAGGTGTGCATAGGATATCGAATCTTCAAAGGGATGAAGTTCAGGAAGGATAGTGCTCTTATGCACAGATATTTAGCAGAGAAGAATTGAATTCTAAGGCCTTCGATACTTATAAACCTTCTAAGTATGAGAGACTAGGAAGCTTAGGAGCAGGAGCACCATAGATCGTTAGATCTAGCACAGAGGACCAATAGCAATTAGATCTGGAGGAAGGTGCACGAGGTTTAACCTTGTGTGTGTAAGGGAGAATGGACTCGTTAAAGTCCCGAAAGCACCAGAACCACCTATCGTTAGAGGATACGTCACGAAGATTCGGAAGCCATCATGGTTTCGAAACTTAGGTGCATAACAATGCTAAGAAACAAGGATTTGTGATTGTTGAAGTTGCAAAATCACTCCAACCATCAGATATAGGGTGACAAGAATCAGAGATCCACACCCAATGGAATTTTGGTTGTCTAGGAAACCAAAAGTAAAGACCGAAGAAAAATTGCGAAAAGAAAATCATGATTTAAATCGCAACCGTTGATTTATGGATAATCGCAACTGTAGATTGGGGGTGAGGTTGGAGCGTTTATTCCCCAGTGAAGTTTTTGGAGATTCCGGACCAGGGGAAAGTGTTGAATAGTCCACCCACTTCACAAAATGCGAAATCCCGATACGTGATTGGAGCTAGTCCAAGGTTTGTAACCAGTGGTCATATGGAAGGAGGAGCTAACGAGAGCTAGGCCCTGTCAGAGTTTCAGAACTCAGGATTTGAAGAAAAATGGGTCGATTTATTCAAATCGTCGATACCCAAAATGTAATGCACCTTTGAGATCAGTCGGTGGTCACAAGTGGTGGTCACATGGAGAAGGGATACGCGAGGAGCTGAGGGCTCACTAAGCCCCTTTCGAAGCTCGAGAGTTGGAGAGTCAGGAGTGAATCATATGTCAGAGTCCCAAGGTCACAAATTGCGGCACACCTTTTTTGAAGGCGTGTGATCATGGCCCGTGGTCGCGTGGAGTAGAGGCTCACACTTGGGTGCTTAGTCACGTAGGTGGAGTTTCTTGAGAGGAACTATGGATTTTTTTGATTGAGGTTCCAGTAGGGAACCAGAGAGCCATTTCAGCTCAGGAAAGAGAACGATCCAGTAACCAGGAGGTTGGCAGAACCCTATTGAGGTAGGGAGGCTACACCATATAAGGAATACAATAATAAAACATGTAGAGCTTAGTGATGGGATAGATAAGGCTACTAGTGCTTATAACAATATATATGACTCACACTTATTATGTAATCATTAAACCTTAACCAATGTAAGTAAGTATATGTAACTTGTATTGTGATTATGCCATACTAATACTAACCATGGACTTATATGGTGAAAATCATAACAACTTCTCACCATAGATTATTTCATACAAGGGAGCCAAAACAAATTCAAATAAAATGGAATACTTATGCATGAATCATCCACAAGCCTTGGAAATAATCATGTACAAGTGCAAAGGAAGGCTACTAGGTGGGCTTGAAACAAGAGAACTCTTCACTCACACATACACAATACATAAGATAAGACGCCATGTAAAACTCAATTCCACCACTATCTAAGGGAGTTTTAGCCTTTGGAATACATTGTGCAAGAATATTAGATATGAAGTCTACCTAATAAAATATCATCCCATGAGTGATCACCCCATGCATAATCAAAATCCATCTTAACCATATGTATCTAGTGCCTCATCTACCATACAAGAGGTTCAAGAGAATTGCTAAGGCTTGAAGTTCCATTTTCAATTTTTTTATGAAGTGTATCTTACTTGTGGTAGTTTGGAATGGCTTAACTAAAAACCACCATGCCTTCACAATGTTATAAACATCATGCATTTTGCTAAAAATTCCCAACCACCAAAGGCTTACTGACATTGTGGGAGGTGAGAACTCATACATCCTTTGAACAATATCAACACCATATTTCTCAATTATTCAATCGCTCTATGATTTCAATGTCCAACTTGTTACATCCCCATTCTCAATCAAGGTATTTAGCATGTTTATGCATGGAAACAATTCCTCTTTGTATCCCACCCCGTGGAATCACAAGACCTTAACATTGAAATCCTTGGGTTCCTTTCCTTGGCTTATTTTTCTGCTCCCAATGATTTTTGGAAGGTTCAACATCATTGTACATATCATAGAGAAATGAATAAGTAGGATTTGAGGCAATGTTGAGTAGCAACACCATGTCCATGAAACAATGAAAAGAAGGGTAATTCTCTTTGTCATGTGAGACACAATGAAAAGAAGGGTAATGCTCTGAAAAATATTATAAAATGATTGACATGGACATTTCCAACCCCTCATGTTTAATCCTTAAAACTTATGTTTGCATCTTCCCAAAAATTTCTTTTTGCATGTTGCACCAAGCTTAAAGTTTGCACATTGCTTGGAAAAAGATGTTTTCCACATGTTACATGTCACAAGACTTTCAAAGTTGCATATATCATGTCACAAGATTTTGGAAGTTGCATATTTCATATTCAAGTTCTATTTGTTGCCTAGAATCCATAGTACAAGCACAAGGCACCAGGTCTTTCTTGCATTCTCACATCTTGAATCAAGGAGTATTGAATCAATAGATACCAAGTCTTATAAGAGAAGATGAAATTATCATTAAGTGTATAACAAAATTACATTCACATATATATTCAATCCATAGAAATAACCTTGCGTATATTATCAGATGAAAAAGTACCCATAATGTCAATGCATTATATGCATCATTACATGTTCAGCTATATAATGTACATCTAACTATCTTATAAAATTATTACATGGCATCATGAATTTCTTTTAGTCTTCTTTTGTGCTTTCCAGGTCTTAAGAAATTCAGCAATATCCATGTCTTCGTTTATTGGCTCCTCTTCAACAGCTAATGTTGTTTTAGTTCTTTCATGGTAAGTACGTATGGTCTCGTACCCACGACGTGGATGCTGTTGTGAGGGGCCATCACCTAAAAAAATAAAAAATATTAAATTTATATGGCCAATTTTTAAATATCATTGAAGTAGTTAATTAATATTAAAAAACAACTATGCAACGTAATTATTTACCTAGTCCTCTAGTCGGCACCGTTGGAATGGTTTCCGACCTATTCACTTGATCTTCAAGTCGAGGAGGATCAACTATGACATTCTCTGCCATTGAAATGTCAAAATTTATAAGTACAAAATTATTAAGTATATGATTAATATATAGACATTTTATCGTCATGGGCCTCAGTCACAGGAACATCTTGGGGCTGCACCTCACTGGGATGGGGCTGCTAGGGAGCACCATGATCTTCTGGCTGTGTTGCACTATCAACACTCTGTTGTCCAATACTAATGGTTTCGTTGATATTGTTTCTCCCATGATTAAAACAAAGTAAGACACTAAATTATGGATGATATCAAACATTTACGTATTTTATAAGTAACGAAAGGTTAATGTGGACTGATTTTTATTTACCTTATCCCGCAAATTGGATCTTGGGTTCTGCCCCATGATTTTCCTACGATCAACCACATCTTTATAACCATACTTGTAACCAAGTTGGAATTCCTCCTTTGTGGTTTCAGTTTCGAAGTCGTCGCCCTGCATTGCATAAGGGTATGGTTTTTTAATGTTTTTTACTATAATTACCTTAAAGTTGTAAGGTGATACAAATAATATTTTTAATATGTTTGGGTACTTACGATTCGCGACTTTAACCTCGAGTAGCCACCCTGGCCTAGCTTGTGTTGGCCATGTTTGGAAATCCTTTCTTTGGTTGCCTTCGAAGTGTCAGGAAACCTATAATCAAAATTTTCATGTTATATATAACCACACTTTTATTTAGATCTAAAGAAAAATAAAGCTGGTATTGAATTAAAAAAATTGTAATTTACCTTGGTGTACTAGTTATTTGTTCTCCTGATTTTTTCAAAATATTCTCTTTTGCATCATCAATAATCACCTTCCACTCCCTCTCTGTAATTGAGGGAGGACGCTCATACCTAGGATTTCCTGCCAAGCTTCATCTATAAACATCCCGCGTATATTTTAAATATTCACCCGTTGCAAATGTGACTGCTTTTTTATTGAACATGTCTTCTCCAAAGAGGCCTTCAAGATAATCTATAAGATCCTTTTTGAGGTTGGAAATATGGCAATTCCACCTCATGCGTAAGTTTTCCCCAAAAATCGACAAGGTCTTTCTCTCTAGGTGCCTATAAAAAAGGTTGTTTCCTACAATACACAAAAAGATATAATCATTAATTTAAAATTAATAATCTAGATGATTTCTGTATGAGAACAACATTAAACTAATAACTATATAGACTTATAGATCTCTAGACTCCTCAATATTTAAGATATCTAGACTCCTCAAGATTTTTAACTTACTATTTGTGGATGATGTGTTGATCATGACCAGAGCAAGGGTTTCTGAATGGAAGGAAATATAATCCAATATGTTTTTTTTCTGCAGAGTGTCTGATCTAGTTATAAATCCTCACAAATCATCCTTCCATTTATGTTGCACTGTAGGTTTACTTAACATGCGTGGAAAGAGACTACAATAGTTTATAATATAAACTCTAAATGGTTTGGTATAAATATATAATTGTGCTTCAAATAATAGTGTCGTACACAGCCAAGGTGGCACATGATTCCCTCTATAATCTACTGGAAAATCTGGTTGGAACAAAACTAAGTTTTATTCGAGGAAGGTCAGGATTCAACAACATCGGTCTTACATAGGATTTTGGGATGGTTAGGGAAATCAAAGAGTATTAAACAACCAACCTTATCTATAAAAAAATCCTCCTCTGCTAAAAGAGGGAAGACCAATGGTTTGTTTTGATGGGGAAGCACAAGAAAGAGGTCAATTCAATGGAGCGAGAGGATTCATTAGGGTAAATAAGCACACAGAGTATAGGTGGATGATAAAATGTGGCTCAAGAATGAATATCAATGGTGAACTTCTAGGTGTTTGGGAATTTCTAACTCTAGCAACCCGCTTGCATATATACGATCTTCATGTGTTTTGGGACTCAAGGACTACCATAGACTGGCTGAAACAGAAAGGCGCCCTCCAGGTCTTATATTTGACCAGTTGGAAAGACCGGATAAAGGCACTTCTTAAGGTTTTCACAACTGATGCAGGAGCATCCACATTTTGATCAAGCGAGCCAGTGTGCGGAGGCAAAGGAACAGCTGGACAACGCCAGCACATACGATTTTTGAACCACTTTGGAGATTTGTTGCGCCGTCATTTAAATGAAGGCATTCAAAGTCGGGCACACTTGTAATATATTATAGATAGGAAGGCATTTAATAGTTTAATGGCGGTAGATAGAAATTAACTGTAGATTAGACAGTTTTAGCTTTCAAGAGGGAAAATGGAGTATAGACACCCTCCCTTGGATGATTGTATCATTAGAGCATTCAGATTATGCAGCATTAGGATAGAAAGCGGAAGAGCGGAGAAGAGAGCTTGTGAAGAACCTCCATGTACAGACATTGAATTAATAGGAGAGACTTTGATTCAATTCCATGGACGTGTTTGATCTCTGCATGTGGTTGATATTATGCTTATGCATGTTTGCTTCCTTTTATGCTTATCTTCTATATGTTGCGTATGTGATTTGCGTATCAGGTTAGAAACCTGAGAGAATGAGGGAATGAGTTCCAATTGTTTCTCTGTTTGAGCTAGGAGATTCCTGCATAGAGTGCAGTCGAATTCCTCCGCATAGAGTGCGTCGAGGAGGCTAACAGTTGAAATTTTGTTCTCAGTTCTCATAGAGTTGAGTTGGTTTATTCGAACCGTGCAGGTGAGTGCAGGTCGAATGGAAGTCTCAGAGCCGAGTCTGAGAGACAAAGGACTGGACCGCGTTAGCAGGATTGCATAGGTCTAGACTGCTTCAACGCTTTGAGAGCTGTTGGAAGTCGAGCACAGGAAGAACGTGAGAAATCTCTGAAGGAGTCAGAGAAAGATAAATCTCAGGAGGGATAGTTCCTTGCAAGCATCTCAGGAACAGGCCCAGGAGAGATTGAACCAAGGAAAAGATTGGAAGCTGGAGGATTCTCAAGAGGAAGAGAATCGATGACTTGTGATCCAAGTGAAGTTTTGCGAAACACCGAGGACTGTCAGATCATGGAGGAGTTGCGCAGGGGATAACCCACAGGCACAGACGGGGAAGGATAAAGGTCCATCGGGTTTCGGAGGTTTGGAGTTCGGGAGTTGACGAGGTAAGAGATTACACCTCGAGAAATTGCGAGTTGCGATTCCCCGAATCGATCTGAGCCGTTGATCGGAGAGGGTACACATGGCACAGGATCCTGAGGAGTTGGGATTCGGGGTTTTGTAAGGGTCGTGGCCTTGTGCATCAGGAAACGTGAATTCCTGAATCGCGATTTCCCGATCGAATGAGAGGGAGACATGTGTCAAGGTGTAGGCCGCACCAGAGGTGTTGACAGGTGGCGGGCTGTCGGAGTTCGGGGTTCGGGGTTCTATGTTGCATGAGATGCACGACACCACAACCGCCGATTTCCCGATAGGGAAAGAACATTGACCCGCTGACCATCGAGGTTCGGGGTTTTGTTTTGCATGTGAATTATGTTCGCGTGAACCGCAATTTCCCGAGTCGCAATATCCTGATTTCCGAAGGAGGGGAGATTGCTGAGGGGTTATTGTGGGTGACCCATGACTCCCAAGGGGAGTTGGAAGAGCTCAGAATCTTCAGGCCCATGTGTGAAGAAGGTCCTGGTGTGAGTGGCTTGCTTGATGAGGGGCAGGTTGCGTCGGGGTGGTATCAGAGCTAGGTTTTCTCTGTTTTCTGTAGCAGAGAGGAAGAGAAGACGTAATGCCACCGAGAAGAGGTAGGCAATCACCCGATCCAGAGGGGGAGAGGAAAGTGTCCAAGGAAAGAAGCAGTCATGGACAGAATATAGAAATGGAGAGAGAAATATGAAATCTTCGTGCTAGAATGGAAGATATGGAAGCAGCGCAGAGGCGCACAGCAAATACAGGAGATCTGAGTGACTCTGAAGGCGAAGCTGACATTGTGCCGCAAGGCGGAGTTGTAGCAGAAGATGCAGCCAATGAGCGATTAATCAAGGCTATCACTAGGATGAGCGCCAAGGTGAGGATGGACATTCTAGCTTACGAGGGAAGCCTAGATGCAGAAGAGTTGCTGGATTGGATCCGAGCACTCGACACCTACTTCGATTATGAGGATATTGAAGAGGACAAGAAGGTAAGGCATGTCATCACGAAGCTGAAAGGACATGCAGCCTTATGGTGGGATGAGATGCAGGCAGAGAGACGTTCCCGAGGCAAACAGAAGATAAAGAGCTGGGATCGGATGATCGCCAAGATGAAGGCGAAGTTCATTCCAAGGGATTACCAGATCACTCTGTTCAGGCGTATGCAGAACCTAAGACAGAAGTTGATGATGGTGAGAGAGTACACCGAAGAATTTTACAGGCTCAACATCAGAGCAGGTCATCGGGAGAGTGATGACGAAAAGGTGGCGAGATACCTGAATGGTCTCAGGTATGACATTCAAGACGAGCTGAGTATGGTTACCATCCGCACTGTTGAGGATGCGTACCAGATGGCTTTGAAAGCCAAAGAGAAGCTGAGCTGCAAACAAGGTCAGCGAGGGCGAGGCAGAAGTCAGCCTAGAGGAAAAGTTGTTGTTCAAGAGAGAACACAAAAGCCCAAGGAGGATTGGAAGAGGCCTCAGAGAAAAGATGAAAGAGGTGGAACCTCACAGCAGAGGCAGCAGAATTTTGAGTCGAGGAGGCCGCAAGATGATCAACAAGGAGGATATGCTGACGTGAACACATTTCCTCATACCCAAGGTCGAGGCAGAGGTCGAGGAGGAGTTATCACATGTTTCACATGTGGTAAAGATGGACACAAGGCAGTTGACTGTCCGGATAGGAAAATGGATGGAGGAAAATCTCACATTGCTGAGGCACAGAGGCGTGACATTGAGGATGAAGACACTGGAAGTGGAAAGTCACTGACAGTGCACAAGGCTCTCTTGACACCTGATAAAGAGGTGGACAGCTCAGTGCAAAGATGCAGACTGTTCCGGACGACTTGCAAGACCAAGGGCTGGAAATGCAAGGTCATAGTGGACAGCGGAAGCACCGATAATCTCGTTTCAACCGAGATGGTGGAGAAACTAGAGCTGAAAACGAACAAGCACCCAATTCCATACAAAGTGACGTGGCTGCAGAAAGGACACCAGGTATATGTTACAAAACAATGCTTGGTAAATTTTAAAATGGGTGATTATAGGGATGAAATTCTGTGTGATGTCATTCCCATGGACGTCTGTCATGTTTTATTGGGAAGACCATGGCAGTATGATCGACATGTTGTTCATGATGGGAGAATGAACACATACACCTTGGAGAAGGATGGGAGATCCCATACGTTGCTTCCGATCATGGATAAGGTGGTAAAGCCGGAAGTAAACAACACGATACTTCTCATGAGTGGGAAAGAGCTTCTCACAGAGTTGGAGAATAATGAAGATCCACAATTCTTTGTTGTCATGAAGCCGAGGATTGTCCTGACAAGCACAAAAGTGGATGATTTTCCAGAGGAGATTTAGCAACTGCTGGGAGAGTTTGCTGATATCATCGTGGATGAACTACTGCGTTCATTGCCACCGATGAGGAGTGTGAGTCACCACATTGACCTCATACCGGGAGCAAGCTTACCAAACAAGGAAGCATACAGGTTGAAACCTCAGGAGAACGAGGAGGTCAAGAGGCAGGTGCAAGATCTACAGGATAAAGGGCTGGTCAGAGAGAGTCTCAGTCCATGTGTCGTTCCAACGGTACTGAGTCCGAAAAAGGATGGAGGCTGGAGGATGTGTACAGACTCCAGAGAGATAAATAAGATTACCATCAGATACCGGTTTCCACTGCCGAGAATGGACGACTTGATGGACTGCCTAAGCGGGGCAAATTATTTTTCAAAAATAGATCTCAAGAGAGGATATCATCAGATCCGGATGAGAGAGGGGGATGAATGGAAAACAGCATTCAAGACAAACGAGGGTTTGTACGAATGGCTGGTCATGCCGTTTGGGTTGACAAACGCGCCAAGCACTTTTATGAGGCTGATGAATGAAGTCCTGCGGGAATTCATTGGAAAATTTGTGGTGGTATACCTGGACGACATATTGATATTCAGCAAGACGAAGGTTGAACACTTGAGGCATTTAGCCACTGTGATGAGAAGGTTACAGCAAGAGAAGCTGCTGATTAATTTGAAGAAATGTTCCTTCATGCAGACATAACTCATTTATTTGGGTTTTGTAATTTCGGCAAATGAATTGAAGATGGATCCTGAGAAGGTTGAAGTAATCAGGAATTGGCCATCGCCAAGAAATGTTTTCGAGGTAAGGAGCTTTCACGGTTTGGCAAGCTTCTACAGAAAATTCATTCGGAATTTTAGTGGAACTAGTGCCGCAATGATGGATACGGTCAGGAAGCGGCATAAAATTTTTCAGTGGACAGCCGAGGCTGAAAGGAGCTTCAATCTGTTGAAACGAAAGATAACCGAGTAGCCAGTATTAGTGCTACCTGATTTTCAGAAGACCTTCCAAGTAAAGTGTGACGCTAGTGGGTATGCTGTTGGAGGGGTCTTAAGTCAGGATGACAGACCTGTTGCATATTACAGCGAGAAGCTAGATGATGCAAAATTGAAGTACTCCACATATGATAAAGAATTCTATGCCATTGTCTAGGCATTGAAGAAGTGGAGGCATTACCTCATACCCAAGGAGTTTGTGTTGTACATCGACAACCATGCATTGCAGTTCGTGAGCCAGCAAGAGAAGCTGAATCAAAAGCATGCGAAGTGGGTGGAATATATGCAGAATTTCACCTTTGTCATAAAGCACATTTCGGGGACTGCAAATAAGGTAGCTGATGCCTTGAGTCGAAAATGTTTATTGCTGCAGGAATTTAGGGTAAAGACTTTGGGTTTTGAGAACCTCAAAGACATGTATGGAGGTGACGCAGACTTTGGCGAAGCATACGAGGCAACCGAGAATCCGGTGCTCAGGGATAGAAGTCTGTGGATATAATTCTTGGTACAGGATGGATTGTTGTTCAAAGGCAATCAGTTGTGCATTCCAGATTKCTCTATGAGAGAGAATTTGGTGAAGGAAAAGCACAGTGGAGGTTTAGCAGGTCATTTCGGGCATGACAAAACATTCGCCAAGCTGAGCGAATCATATTACTGGCCGGGCATGCGAGTAGATGTGAAGAGATTTGTTGACAGGTGTAGAATATGTCAACATGCAAAAGGCCGAAGGCAGAACATAGGGTTCTATCAGCCATTGCCCATACTAGAGAGGCCATGGGAGGCCATCAGTATGGATTTTGTTTTGGGATTACCGAGAACGCAGAGAGGCATGGATTCCATTTTTGTAGTAGTGGACAGATTCTTGAAGATGGCACATTTCATCCCGTGTCATAAGACCAGCGATGCAACCCACATCGCGAACTTATTTTTTAAAGAGATTGTACGATTGCATGGATTGCCCCGGAGCATAGTTTCGGACCGGGATACCAAGTTCATAGGTCATTTTTGGCGGACGCTATGGAGAAATATGGGGACTAACTTAGCGTTCAGCTCAGCATACCATCTGCAGACATATGGGCAGACCGAAGTGGTCAACAGGAGTTTGGGGGATCTGTTGAGGAGCCTGGTGATTGAGCATCACAGCAGTTGGGATCAGATCCTCCCACAGGCAGAGTTTGCGTACAACGATTTGGTGAATCGAAGTACAAGTAAGAGTCCATTCCAAATTTTGTATGGGACACAGCCAAGAGGAGTTTTTGAGCTTAGGGAGTCAGAACAGGCTGAGACTAGCAGCGCCAGGGCTGAAGAATTTGCTGAAGCGATGCAAGAGCTTCACGCACAGGTGAAGCAGCGACTGATGAAAGCGAACCAGGAATATAAGCGCAGAGTCGATCTGAGGAAAAGACAACTTCAGTTTGAAGTTGGGGACATGGTTCTAGCGCACCTGAGGAAAGAAATATTCCCAAAGGGAACGTATAACAAGCTCAAGATGAAGAAAATCGGGCCATGCAGAATTCTGAGGAAATTTGGCGAGAACGCATATGAGCTTGAGTTGCCAGAGGACATCGGGATATCTCCAATTTTCAATATTTCGGATTTATACCCCTACAGGACCGAGGATGAAGGAGCTGGAACTGATGAACAACCAGCGATCCAGTGGCAGAAGGAATTTCCAGTTGCACAGAAGCCTGAGATGGAGTGCATACTGGACAAGCAAGCTGGAAAGAATACCAGGAAGAAGAAATATTTTGAATACCTGGTGAAGTGGAAGAACCACCCAGTGGAGGATGCCAGCTGGGAAACAGAGGCAGTCATACAGAAGCATGGTCGCACCGTGTAGCAACTCATGGATAGGAGCCCATGAAATATTTTGAGCCGAGGAGTATGATGCAGGAGCATCCACATTTTGATCAAGCGAGCCAGCGCGCGGAGGCAAAGGAACAACTGGACAGCGCCAGCACATACGATTTTTGA
Source organism: Picea engelmannii (assembly GCA_009831015.1). NCBI lineage: Eukaryota > Viridiplantae > Streptophyta > Pinopsida > Pinales > Pinaceae > Picea > Picea engelmannii. The sequence goes on along the minus strand of ML780647.1, from coordinate 638,804 downwards.
ACCACTTTGGAGATTTGTTGCGCTGTCATTTAAATGAAGGCATTCAAATCCGGGCACACTTGTAATATATTATAGATAGGAAGGCATTTAATATTTTAATGGCGGTAGATAGAAATTAACTGTAGATTAGACAGTTTTAGCTTTCAAGAGGGAAAATGGAGTATAGACACCCTCCCTTGGATGATTGTATCATTAGAGCATTCATATTATGCAGCATTAGGATAGAAAGCGGAAGAGCAAAGAAGAGAGCTTGTGAAGAACCTCCATGTACAGACATTGAATTAACAGGAGAGACTTTGATTCAATTCCATTGACGTGTTTGATCTCTGCGTGTGGTTGATATTATGCTTATGCATGTTTGCTTCCTTTTATGCTTATCTTCTATATGCTGCGTATGTTATTTGCGTATCAGGTTAGAAACCTGAGAGAATGAGGGAATGAGTTCCAATTGTTTCTCTGTTTGAGCCAGAAGATTCCTGCATAGAGTTCAGTCGAATTCCTCCGCATAGAGTGCGTCGAGGAGGCTAACAATTGAACTTTTGTTCTCGGTTCTCACAGAGTTGAGTTGGGTTATTCGAACCGTGCAGGTGAGTGCAGGTTGAATGGAAGCCTCAGAGCCGAGTCTGAGAGACAAAGGACTGGACCGCGTTAGCAGGATTGCATAGGTCTAGACTGCTTCAATGCTTTGAGAGATGTTGGAAGTCGAGCACAGGAAGAACGTGAGAAATCTCTGAAGGAGTTAGAGAAAGATAAAGCTCAGGAGGGATAGTTCCTTGCAAGCATCTCAGGAACAGGCCCGAGAGAGATTTAACCAAGGAAAAGATTGGAAGCTGGAGGATTCTCAAGAGGAAGAGAATCGACGACTTGTGATCCAAGTGAAGTTTTGCGAAACACCGAGGACCGTCAGATCATTGAGGAGTTGCGCGGGGGATAACCCACAGGCACATACAGGGAAGGATAAAGGTCCATCGGGTTTCGGAGGTTCAGAGTTTGGGAGTTGACGAGGTAAGAGCTTACACCTTGAGAAATCGCGAGTTGCGATTCCCCGAATCGATCTGAGTTGTTGATCGTAGAGGGTACACGTGGCGCAGGATCCTGAGGAGTCGGGATTCGGGGTTTTGTAAGGGCCATGGCCTTGTGCATCAGGAAACACGAATTCCCAAATCATGATTTCCCGATCGAACGAGAGGGAGACAAGTGTCAAGGTGTAGGCCGCACCAGAGGTGTTGATAGGTAGCGGGTTGTCGGAGTTCGGGGTTCGGAGTTCTGTGTTGCATGAGACGCGCGACACCACAACTGTCGATTTCCTGATAGGGAAATCCCCGATAGGGAAAGAACATTGACATGCTGACCATCGGGGTTCGGGGTTTTGTTTTGCATGTGAATTGTGTTCGTGTGAACCGAAATTTCCCGAGTCGCGATATCCCGATTTCTGAAGGAGGGGAGATTGCCGAGGGGTTATTGTGGGTGACCCGTGATTCCCAAGGGGAGTTGGAAGAGCTCAGACTCTTCAGGCCCGTGTGTGAAGAAGGTCCTGGTGTGAGCGGCTTGCTTGGTGAGGGGCAGGTTGCATCAACAACCCTTGTTTTTAATCATACATATAGATCCTTTAACCGGGAGGCAAATGAGTTATCAAAAAACGTTTTTCATCAACCAGAAGGAAAAATCACATACTATCAGATGGAAGATGGGCTTGTGGGCATGAATCTGTTATTCCACAAGTTTTAAATTTAAATTCGATATTATATAAGTTTTATGTAATGTCCCCCACCTCTTAGAGAGGTGATGAGGAGACTCAGTGGCCTGGGCACCCCCACTAGGTCATAGTCTCACACTGAAGGGGGGAAAGTCAAGAAGTTAAAAGTTATATTTTAAAGTAGACTTAAGAAAGGAAAAGGATAAAGGAGTAAAAGATAACTCAACAGAAGAATAGAATATTAACCCTGGGAGTTAACCTAACTCAACAGAGAATTAGAAGGAAAAGTATAAGTAAGAGCCTGGGGTGCACCTATTACTCATTCTGGTTTTGGATTAGCATTTTCTATTGCTCTTGAGAATTCAGTTTGGGGGTTTTCTATACAAACCCTTGTGAGAAACTCAGTGGTGAAATATCCACTCACCTTGTTCCGCAGCTTGGTCTCAGGGATGAAAGACTCCTCCACACCATTCTAGTCTCAGCCCATCTCCATCTAGTGCTTTAGAAGGTAGCAAGTCATATTGTTCTTGTGTTTTCAGCAAGGGCGCACCATCATCTGGAGAGAGGCTCGATCAAGCTTATCCTGAGGGTCTGGGTCCATTCTGATAGTTGGGTTTTGTTTGCAGGGGCAGGACCATCAGTTTGAGGGATTTTTTGGAGGGTTATCATCATTCTACATTTGTCTGCAGATTGGGACGTCTTGGAGCCATAGGGGACATCCTGTAATTTAGTAAAACTCAGATCTAGGGAGATCTGCTTGAGGTTTGAGTCTAAAACTTATCCCACAGGATTCTCATAGCCTGATCTATATTCTTGGAGATTTTCAGAGCAATTGGAGGTCTCCTTCATCAGGGCTGAACCAACTAGGGTTTCATTCATCCAGTGGGGCATCCCATTCAGTGGGAAATTCAGATCTACGAGGTTTGAGAGTGGATTTGGGAATTTGGACATCTGGGTTGTCCTTACAGTTGCCTGATCTATCATTTGGCATATTTCTCGGGATGATTGGACACTTTTGGTAGTAGGGAAAAATTATTGAGGGCTTCAGCATTCTACTAGGACGTGGCACTTTCCATCTTGGAGGTTGAGCATTAGTACAGCTCAGATCTGCTTGATTCAGTCTTCATTGTATATCCAGCCTTTGGAGGCTTAGTTTGTATTGTCGGGATCATTTTGTATAAGCTCATATCTATTGCTTGTACGAACATCTAAGGTTTATGCCAGATCGGCCATCTATTGTATTGATCTTACATTGCTCATAATAAAAAGGTCATATCTTTTCTTGTGCTTCTACATCTTGAATATATTGTGATCTCCATGTGTTGATGAATCTTGTATGCACTTAATAACTCAATAAATTAGTAGTATTTAGTGATTCCAAGAAATAATTTGTCTTGGGATCATTACAGTGGTATCAGAGCCTTGATCCTCCAAACATGTGGAGAGATCAGTGCATGCAGAAGTACAAGGGAATTGTTATGGGTCGGAGGAAGAAAAACAACAGTGAAACAGAGACAGAAATGGAAGGGTCAGGAGATGACCATGAGCCTTAGGGCTTGGCTCTCTTAGTAACTGAATTTGGTAAGTTCCAACAAAACATGAACTACACAGAAAGCACATTGGTCCGACAGTTGGATGAGTATCAGGAAACCAATAGAAGGGGACAGGCCGAAATCTCTAAAACCTTGAAGAAAGTTGATGAGAATCTACAAAAAATGAACGAGAACCAAACTAGTATAAATGACCTTCTGATGCAAGTAACCCATCGAGGAAAAGATCTTGATACGTATGGGAATAAGGATCCTAGAGGGTCCAGTGGAGCCCATGAGGAAGGAAGATATAACCCGGAGAAAGCACCAGAATCCGAAGGAAGTCTTGGAGGTGGCACGTTCCATGGGCAGATGGGTAGCAGGACCAATCATAGGCCATACGTGCCAGTGTTCACAGATGAACCACTAGGCCAACACTCAGGTAGCAGAGATAACCCCAGACCATACATGCCCACATTTACAGATGAGCAAGGGAAGCATGAACAGGTTGAAGATTTTGTGGAACAATTAGCCAGGAGTACCAGGGAATACTACAGCTTGGATATGAAAGTTCAAAGATAGATGTCCCTAGACCAGTATTGTCAACTCGGGTTCATAAACCAGCCTAGGACGAACCATAGGGGCAGCTTTGAGTTTGAGCAAAGGGCAGGGAAGATAGAGATTCCATACTTTGATGGTACGACTAAGATGACAACACAAGCATGGGTGCAGAAGCTAGATACTTACCTGCAGCTTAACCCCATGAGAGAGATGGAGGCCATAAAGTTTTCCACTATGTACTTGGATGGAAAGGCCCATGACTGGTGGTACCATGGGTTCACCACACTCGGCCACAACCAGATTGTATCCTATATAGAATTCACTCAGAGGCTCATCGATAGATTTTATCTAGGAGATCCTAAGTTACATTTTCGGGAGCTCACCCAACTCAAGAAAACAGGTATGGATTAGGCATACATTGATGAGTTCCAGAGGTTGGAAGTGATGGTGCAAGATATGTCCCCAACCAGGCTCATGATGCTCTTTACAGAAGGATTGATGGAACCCTTGAAGGGTTGGGTTAAGGCCTTCAAGCCTACCAACCTACAAGAAGCCATTTGGAAGACGAGGGATTTGGGTCTAGCTGCTAAACCAAAATTCATACACATACCACCTCTTAACAGTGGTGGAAGAGATCAAAGGCCTCCAATAAACCAGGGAGGACGTGACCCTAAGGGTTATGACAAGGGTCGTGGCAGAATAGATGACAACACCAGGAGGGAACTGAGAAGGAAGCAACTCTGATTCACATTCAAGGAGCCATGGAATCCCTCACACAAGTGCATGGGATGAGGATAGTTACATTAGATTGATGTCACTTCAGATGACGAAGAAGAGGATGAGTATGGTTAGATACAAAACATGGAGGCTGAAACATTAGAGGCAGCAGAAGAGGAGGTTCCAGAACTAGACTGTGCAGCTAGAGAGAAGGCTACGTTGGCATCTATCAGTGGGGTACCCAAGTTCAACACCTTCAGGATGAGAGGGGTCTTACAAGGACAGAGAGTGTTGGTTATGATTGATGGAGGATCTTCCCACAATTTCGTTGATGCAACATTACTGAAGAGGAGGCACATACCTACAGTAGAGTCTAAAGGATTCAAAGTGGAGGTAGCAGGTGGTAGTACTATGCCCTGTAACAGATACATACCAGGTATGAAACTCACATTGGGAAGGCATGAGTTAGTTCAGGATGTGTATGTGATGGATCTTCCTGATACCAACATCATCCTAGTGGTGAAGTGGCTCGACACTTTAGGACCCATCACCACAAATTACAAGACCATGGAAATGTCCTTTGTGGAGGAAGGAGGACGAAAGGTTGTGCTCAGAGGCATGACAGGTAACTCTGCTAGAGTGGTCACAGCCAAAAGGATGGAAGCCATCTTCAGAAGGGAAGAAATTGTATATGCAGTGGAATGTAAGGTCTCAACACAGGTGGATGAGAAGGGAAAGGTGAATTACACACCAGAGATCAAAAGAATCATTGACAAGCACCAGAAAGTGTTTGGGCTGATTCCTCCAGGTGTGCCACCAGACAAGGGGTTTGAGCACATCATTGAGCTAGAAGCAGGGGCTAAGCCTATTATCACCACACCCTATAGGCATCCCAAGAAGTATAAAGACGAGATAGAGAAGGCCATCAAGGAGCTTCTAGACATGAGACACATCAGACCAAGTTCAAGCCCATTTGCTTCGTCAGTAGTCTTGGTGAAGAAGAAGGATGGAACAATGAGAATGTGCATTGACTTCCGGGCATTGAATAAAAAGACGATCAAAACAAGTACCCCATACCTAGGATTGATGAGTTGTTGGATGAGCTGCATGGACCTATATATTTCACAAAAATTTATCTTTGCTCAGGCTACCATCAAATCAAGATGAGGGAGGAGGACATCTCAAAAACAACCTTTAGGTGTCACTATGGCCATTACGAGTTTTTGGTGATGCCCTTTGGGTTAACCAATGCCCCAGCCACATTTCAGTCTTGCATGAACCAT